>CM062628.1:26994636-27163884 GCA_025617555.3 Puccinia polysora
AGTGAGATACTTCAGGAGGTGCAGCTGGTAGATCAAGGGGTAGAGGTTGAATGTACTGAGGTTTGAGGATGACTCACCAACTTTCAGCTGTCCATCCCTTTCATCCTACAACAGATCACACACTCCATCATTCAACATGGAGAAGACTAATGGGTACCACCCTTTTAAAAAATACTTTTGTCCCTGCTCCATGTGTTTAGAGACAGACAAGATCTGCACCACCAGTATTGCCTCCCAGTCTGGAAAGTGTGAACACTGTAGAAGTTAGAAGAGGCCTTGTTCTGGAGTTACTGAATCCAGAAGGAAGGTTCTTGGACCAGTTTTATGGGTGAAGGATGATATTTTACCAAAGTTAGAAGTGAAAGAATCCACAGACAACTCAAGTGTATCATTAGGACTGGCTAGTAGGGAAGTTGAATTGGATGGTGAGTGGTTTCTCTTGTCTTTGGTTGCTGAATTTTCTTCTGGCAGAGTGTTTTTTGATCTGTCCCTAGTGGAGGCATTGCAAGAGAAGATGAAGAGGATGGAGAAAAGTAGGAAGGAGTTGAGGAAAGCAGGGCAGTCGGCTTTTGATTGAGAATTGAGGAGGGAGACCTCAAATCTTAAATAATTAGATATATGTTGAATAACAAAAAATTTGTCTTTTATAAGTTTGATAGGGGACTCTGAACTTGTAGCAGTTCCATAAAGTTTGTGTCAAAGCCAATAAAAACAGTGTCAAACCGGTTGAAGTTTGTCAAATTGCATTCAAACCAGTAAAATTTTTCAAAAGTTCAAACAAAATTGGTCAAAGTTTGAAAAGCAAGGGTCAAACCAATAAAATGTAAACATGATGAATTCAAACTGGTCAAACCCTGTCAAAGAACAATTGAAGCGGTTGTAGTTTGATTGAAGCATGGTTGCAGTATCAGAGAAGGGGTTGAAGAAGCATCAAAGCATCAAAGGGATGTTGAATTTTTAATTTTGAACATTGTTTGCACCATTTTAAGACCACAAATTGAAGCAGCTGTGGCCTTCAACGCAGTCCAAATCCCCATCAAATTCAAGGTCAAAGAAAACAACAAGGATGCTCCTGGAAAGCCAGATGGAAATGAGGAGGAGGAGGTAGAGGAAGAAGAGGAAGAGGAATTTGAAGAAGAGGAAGAAGGGCAAGAAGGAGAAGTGGTTGAAGTAGGAATGGTGGATAAAGGAAAAGTAAAAGAGAAGCAGATGGAGGAAGGAAGTTCAGGCCCAAAGTCTGCTGGGAAAATGATTGGTAGAGTTTTGGAAAGCAATGGAGTTGAAGGAGGATATAGATGGATGAGAAGAAACAAGCAAGATTTTGGTTTATTTTCTTTCTCATAAGTAAGTGCAATTGGTCCTTTTGGTTCTGGTGAAGCTGATCCAGCTGAAAGCTTGAAGAAAATCAAAGGAAATCCTGGCAAGTTTTCTGAAGATTCAACAAAAATTATCTAGTTTGCCTGGGGATTGGATAAATTTGAAGAAGTGGACAAGAAAGGGAAAAGGGAGGATGTGAAGCAGGAAGTGGTGGCAGAGCTTAAATATTTTCTTTCTTTATATGGAGTAACTTATGAGATGGGGGATTCTTCTAAGGATAGGAAGGAGTATTAGAATAGGAAGATAAAGCTAGCTAGTGTTTGGGTTACCAAAATTTCTGAGCTTGTGACTAAGATTCATGAGGATTTGTAGATACTGAAGTAGAATGAGATTACTTTTATTTTTTCTTTTGAATAGAGGTAGGGATAGGATAACTGAATTTTGATTGAATTTATCAATTAAATTAAATAGAGATAAGGATGGAGGGTACTGAGGTTGAGGAGTTATGGGTAGGTTTGTAGAGTCAGAAGGTTTGGTTTTTGAATGATAGAGGGAGTGAAAGTTATGGAGAAGGGCTGAACAGTTGGTGATTTTGGAGAATGGTTCCCATGAGTTTCTTTCAGAATATTCTAACAAAAAATTTCTTTCAACTAAGTAGAGGAGTTTCTCACACCAAATATTGGATTCCAGAATCTGAGAAATTTCCAATTCTTCTTGGCCATTAATTTCCAAAGTTTATGGAGGTTGTTGATGACTAGGAGAATTTAGATAATTGGAGTAGGGTTTGAGAAGTGAGACATGGAAGACTGGATGGATGGAGGACCATTTATCAGGGAGTTAGATTTTGAAAGCATGAGATCCTATTTTGTCAATAATGAGAAAAAGACCCAACCAAAACTCAAATAGATTCTTGGAAGGTCTGTTATTATTAATTTTATTTGAGTATAAACAAACTTCATTCCTAGGAGAAATACATATTGGAATTTCTTTTCTTTTAAGGTGAGCATAGTTCTTGTAATTATACATAGACTCTTGTAATTATTTATTTAATTGAATCTGGTCTAAGTAGTTACTAAAAGGCTTGTTTTTAAAAAAATTCAGGAAATAAAAACTAGGATGCCTTCCAAAGAGGGTGAAGAAGGGTGATTGGTGAGTAGAAGAATGGAGACTTTTGTTTTAGGAGAACTCTTCCAAGGGGAACCAATTATCCCAGTTTTCCTGGGGATAACTGATGTAAATTTGAAGATATTGTTCTAGTACTTGATTGACTCTTTAAGTTTGACCATCTGTTTCAGGGTGGTAATCTGTGGCGAAGTTCCTTTCAATATGAAAATTTCACAAAGTGTTTTCCAGAAAGAAGAGATGAACAAGGAGCCTTGTTCACTTATGATGTCAGTGGTCACTCCATGCTTGGAGAAGACATGGTTGAGAAAGAGGTTAGCCAATTGTACTGCAGTTATTTTACTTTTGGTTTTTATGAAGACAGTAAGCTTAGAGAAATGGTCAAAAAAAAAGGATATAATTAAATCCATGGGAAGGAGGAATTTGGGAAATGAAATCCATTGATATTCAGAACCAGAGGAAATCAGGGATTGGAAGATGTTTGAGTAGACCTAGTTTCTTTTCATGCCTTGTCCTATTCCTGTTGCAAAGGGAGTAGGCTGCAACATAGTTATTCAAATCTGTTGACATTCCTTTGAAGGAGAAGGCTCTTTTGATAATTTTGAGAGTCTTCTGTTGACCAGGAGAACCTGCAGGAGGAGAGTAATGGTGTTGTTGAAGGATATTTAACTTGAAATGGTTATATTGATCAGGTATGGCCACTTTACCCTGAAACAGGAGTAAGCCAATAAAGGGATCTAAGGAACAGTCAGTTGCTTCTTCAATTGTTTCATCAATACTCAAATTAACTAGTCATCTTGTTTAATAGAGTTCACTTGACTCAGTTTATCATCAAGAATCTTAGCAGAAAGAAAAAATAGTTTAGAAGGCTCAGCTTAATTCTGTTTCAGAAGCTGTTGAAAATCTGCAGGATTATGTTCAGAATAAGGTGTTCCCCCTGCTGGATACACATTGTGCCAATGTGACAGGATATCTGGGATGGTTGAAAATTTTCCAGGCTGGTAAGTGATCATAAATTTAAATTCAGAAAGGAATCCTGCCCAACAAGCTTTTCTTCTGGTGAGAAGCTTGGAATACATAAAGTATTTGAAGGAAGAATGATCATTTAAAAAGTCAAAAGTTTCATTAATTCTTAAAGAGTAAGCACACCATTTCTGAAGAGAAAATAAAATCAAAAGGAGTTATTTATCATTAATTTCCTATTTGAGTTCAGAAATAGTCATTTTTCTGCTTTCAAAAGCAATAGGGTGTTTTTTGTTAGCAGCAGTTAAATGGTGCAGGAAAGCACCTAAGGCATAATCACTGGTATTAGTTTAAATTTATGTTCTCAGGAGGTGATCAAAATGGAAAAGTACTGGAGCCTGGTTGAAGGATTGCTTGATTTTTCTGAATTTTTTCAAAGATTCAGGGGTGAGTGAAAAGGGAGAGCTTTTTCCAGCAATAGAAGTGAGATAGGAAATCTCTTGGGATTAGTTCTTGATGAACCTGCCACAGAAGTGAGCAAAACCAAGGAAAGACTGCAGGGCTCTTCTTTTTTGAGGGGAAGGCCAGGAGAGGATTGTGTTGAATTTAGAATTATCCATAAAAATGCCAACCCTTGAGATCACATAACCAAGGTAATCCACAGAAGTTGCATGGAAGTTGAATCTCTAGGCCTTTGCATAGATTTTGTTCTTGCTGAGTCTGGTTAGTACTTGTCAGCTTGCTACTATTTACAGAGAAAACCTGTCAAAGTAACAAAAATAGAAAATGAAAATGAAAATAAGAATAAAATAAATAAAATATTAAGGAGTGGGAAATCCATAATTTTATTATGGAAATGGATTCCCCATCCAAAATAAGGTAGGGTCACTCACTGACCCCACCCTTGAAATATGACTCCTTCATATTTTAAATTATTAGATAAAAATTGACCAAAAATTCACGGCACCATTAGGGCACCTTTTGACCAATCTAATATATCACATGTATTGTCACGTATAGGTTTCACACCTAAAATTCAGTCAAAATTGAGGTGATGTGTATATTTTAGGAGTTACACACGGAAATGTGGTATTTCACAATTCCCGCAAGCAGCCCCAGCTCCCTATACAACCCCTACGCATCACTCTCCTGCGTACAGAAGTCCCACGCGCAGCCAAGTTTGCCTAGCATGCAGCAGATCCTACCCTGTGCACATCTGAATGGACTGATCCCCGCGTAAGGATCAGTCATGACAAATCTGAAAAGC
The DNA here is from genome assembly GCA_025617555.3 of Puccinia polysora. Classification (NCBI taxonomy): domain Eukaryota; kingdom Fungi; phylum Basidiomycota; class Pucciniomycetes; order Pucciniales; family Pucciniaceae; genus Puccinia; species Puccinia polysora. The sequence continues at coordinate 26,999,306 of CM062628.1, forward strand.
AGGTCCCACTCACAGGAGCTACAACCTAGTAAGATTTACCTGTCATATGTAATAAGGTGACATATGAATTGCAAATGGTCTACAAACCTTAAAACCCTAATAAAAATATTGTATAATTAATTTAAAAATATTTTAAATAATAAATCAAATATTGAAGGTTACCACAAAACAGACAGATCATGATCTTTGAAGACCACAAAAAACTACAAGGAGTGGCCTTACAAATTATACAAAATTACCTGCAGGCTCATCAGATGAGGGAAAATCAATAAAAATTCACATCTGTCTACTTTAAACCAATATCAATAGTACAAATGAAGGATAAGTACAGAATGATCAGAATTACGCCATGAACAGATTAACAGATCCTGTGGCCAAAATAGTACATAAATCCAGCAGATCTGAGGACAGCTGATCAAAAGGACCAAGTGGACTTGCTAAAATTGCCCTTACTGGCCTACCAGCCTCAGCCCATGAGCAGAAACCCCTCTACGTGCCCTGAGAAGCTCATTATCACCCCAAAAGGTATTTATAAAGATCTCTTTGGAGCCATTATTCCCCATCAGTTTACCAGGAATTATTATTATCAATCAGACACCGTGTGATTGTTTATCAAGTGCTTATAAGGAGATAAGAAAGTGATTTATGAATTAGTCTGTATTATTATTATTATTTATCAAAACAATCAACCTGATTCATTGAAATATAGTCAAGCGATCAACCCCAACTGCTCTGAAACCCTTTACCTGAATCCTTGCAGGATTTCTGTGTAATTTTTGCTCAGAGTAAGTGTTTCCCTTCCTTCCTTGGCCATTGTGCTTTTTTTCCCGGCCATACTAGTGGATAAGTCGTTATAACGCACCCATTATTCATTCCAAGTTTCTTAAACTGCCTAAGGAGGCACCTTGAAGAGAGTTTGTCTGTCTATAAAAATCCCAAGTATTATAATGATGTAGAACCTCTTTTTTTAACATATTGAAAACCCTTCTAAATAAAAAAATTAAACCTTGCAACAGCTCTTGAAGTATTTATTATTTGAGCTCTTTCAGGGTTTATTGTTGGAGTATTATTACTCCAGCATTTTTATCACTCTCCATAGCTAAAGGAATGCAAGGTTCCTGGTATCAGAGAGCTGAAAGTACTTCAAACACATGAGAGATGTGTTCCTGTATATTATTGGAGAATATTGGTTAGTACTTCACACACATGAGAGATGTGTTCCTGTAAATTATTGGAGAATATAAGGATATTGTCAAGGTCAACCACAGAATATATTTTGAGGATATCTGCAAGTATATCATTGATAATGTTTTGGAAAGAGGCTGGAGCATTATTAAGGCAAAAAGGCATATCCAATTATTCATAGCTCTCAAAATGAGACCTGAGTGCTGTAAGATGTTCATCTACTTTCTTGATTCACAGAATATTTTAAGCAACTCTGAGGTTGATTTTGGTGAAGATAGAAGAACCTGAAAAGGCAGTCAGTAAGAAAGTAATTGGGGGAAGGGGATATTGGTTCTTCCAGGTAACAGTGTTAAGTTTGCAATAATAAACACATAGTTGAAAAATCCCATTCTTCTTTTTAATAAAAAGAAAAGGTGCTCCAGTGATTGAAGGTCTGGATTGGATGAAAACTTTCTCTACATTATCTGCTATGTAGGCTTGTAGGCTTGACTTGTCACTTTGAGATAGAAAATATATTTTCCAAACTGGAGGAAATGGAAAATCCAGTTCAATGTGGTGATCATAAGCATAGTTAGGAGGGAGTTGATCTGCTTTAAAATTTGATAAAAAGTCTCAAAAAGAATTTTAATCAGCAGGAACCTTTTACAAAACAGTTTATGATTCTTCAAGGTCTTCATAAATATAAAAATCATACCAGTAAGCTGAAATATCTTTATGGGGAATAATAGAAATTTTAGAAGAAGTAACCAATTGCATGATATTCAAGGATGAATCCCTGGATCCTTCCCACAAAGAAATAGGCAAGGGACCAGTGAATATCCAAGAAAGGTGGTCTATCAAATTGGATTCTGTGTTTGGGATTTAAATGTTCTGAATTTAGAGGGAATGGATTGCGCTGCAGCATCAAAGGAAGATTTCAAGAGAAAACAGTTGAAGGTAGGTTGGCCATGTTAATTTCAAAAAAGTGGGAGCAAATTCAATTTTTTGGCTGTTGTCTTGGAGTGATCATTCCAATCTTCCATTTAAACTCTGGATGCCATTCAATAAGAAATTTTATTCCCAGAATAATTTCTTTAGAGAATGGTTCATTGAATAGAAGGAATTCCCATTCAAAGCAAATAAAACAAGGAACTGAGATCACACAGTTCACCTTGTGGGTAATTAGTTGAAAGGGTTAATTTCTAGGACAGAAATTGAAGAGAGAAAAAGTTTTCCCTAGAGGAATAGGCTGAAATGAAAACTTTAGAATAATGTTATTATCCTTTAAAGATTGAGTAGCACCTGAATCAATAAAAAAAATATAACTCAAATCCTAGTGAAGAAGAATGAAACATAATCCTTTAGAAAGTTGGTCAGAGTAATCCTTTTGAATATTTTTTATACTAACATCAATAGATTGATAGTCCTGGAGTACAACAGAACTACCACCTAATTTATTTTTGCCTTGTTGAAAAGCTTTGAGGATTGGAGTTCAAAGGAAAATTCTTTACAGGCTTATTTTTAAATTTGTGTGTCTTGTGCTTTGCACCAAAATACATACATAAACCATCCTTCTCTCTCCTTGCCTTCTCTTTAGCCTTGAGCTTTCCATCAGTACCTAGGTACAAAGTAGGTTTGGTGGCAGAATCTTTCTTCTTTGAATATTTTTCTTGCTTCTTTGCCTTGCCTTTGCCCTTGTTGGACTGATTTGATTTTTCTTGATATTGAGAGGTGCATTGTTGTTTAAATTGGTTGAAATTTGAATAATTCTCCTGGACTCCTTTGTATTGATGGGCTTCATAGTCTAAGACTAAATCCAAAAGGTCTTTAAGAGTTTCCACAGAACCATAATAAATTGCTAGTTGATCTAGGATTTGAGAAGGGAGAATTTGAAAAAAATGGGAATAGAAGGCCCCATTGCCCCAGCCAGAAAATTTTTTCATAAGGGATTAAACTTCTGTGTTGTGGGTGGAAGAATATCCAGATTCCTTCATTTGCAAATTCACAATTTATCATCAGATTTGTCTCCTTTGAGTCTGTCTCCAAAGAGGGTATGAAGTTACGCTGTGAAGTGGCAGGAAGATTTTAATAGGAAGGAAGGCTCATGGTTGGAAATTTCATCCAAGTAGGGTTGGATCCAAAAACTTACATTCCCATATAAGTAGGATACTGCAAATAACATCTTACTTTGGTCCAAATAAAAATTTCCTGTTCTGTTTTCAAAGATGAGTTCACAAGCTTGAAGAAAAGGTATGAGCTTAGTCAGATTATTGCCTTCAAATTTTTCAGGCTGGTTAATCAATGGAGCTTTGAAGTTTCCAGAGTGGGAATTACTGGTTGCTTGAGGATTGGGGAGTTTAACCACAACTGAAGTCATGGTTTGCAGAAGGGTTAAGAGGGTAGGATTCACAGAAGGTAGTTGAGGTAGAGGTTGACTTTGAGGAACAGTAATTGCAGTAGAAGCAGCTTTTTGAGGAACTTCTTCCTGGGGTCCAACAGTGGCCAAGTTGAGGTTACTGAGGATCCTGGAATCAAAACCTGAGTCTATTCTATTTTCCTCATCCACACTTGAATTAATGGGAATAATGCTGGGATTGTACAATGGAGAATCTAATCCATAGCCTGGTTGAGTGTATTAACCAATAACACAATTAGAAAAGGTTCTGAAAACAGGAGGAGCTCGGGACAGACAAGCTCTTGGAGGTTCTGGAGGAAGGATACCAGTGTTCATGGGATTGGATGAAGCTGGCATTGGGAGGTTGGAAGAAATCCTCCCACATCCATGCACTTGAGGGGTTGATTGATCCTGATATGGAATGTTGAGAAAAGACACACACCCTCTTTCTGCTCTATTTAATGGAAGACTGGAGATAATAGAAGGTTGTACCTATCTAGGAGGCATGCTTTCTGATTATTCTTTAAGGAATTGACCCAAAAGAAGTACCCAAAGAAGAGATTTGAAGGGCACAATTGGCCAAAAAGGAGTTCTTGAAGTAAAATTTAATCATTTCAAGGCAGGTAAAAGCACGTAAAATTGGGTTGAAGTGGGTTGAAGCAGGCTGAAATGGTTCAAAGGAGAGTCAAAGAATGTTTAAGGAAAATCAAAGTTTCAAAGTCAATCAAAGCTTCCAAAGTTGTGCCAAATTCTGTCAAAGCTGTGAATTTGCATCAAATTCATCAAAGTTGTGTTGAATCTAGGTCAATTTTTTTCAAAAATGGCCAAAAAATGTGTAATTGATGGAGATTGATAGTTTTGGCAGAGGTGGCCACACACTTTTTAGCACTCCCTTGGAAATGTGAAAGGCCACACACTTTTTAGCTCAATCACGCACTGGTCCACAACATGCATAGGCAGTGTTATCCATATGTTGGAATGGGATGGAGTGGATTGGAGTTGGTTGAATAGAGATATAGAGAGGGTAGTAATTATGGGGAAGGAATCAGTGTAATTTCACAACTGCCACTGGCTTGCAAGGGGTGGAAGGCACAGGAATTACTGCTCACAGAACTCAGGATAGAGAAGATTTTATTGCAAGGGATGAAGGATGAAGTAAGGAAAAGGTTATTGAAGAGATAAGATGGATCAAAGAGTAAGGCTCTGAAGGGGATTAGTTGACTGAATACTATAGAAGTAACACCAGAGGGGCAGGTGAGAAGAGTAACAGTAGGCTGGTTGGCTTTCTTGTGCTGAGATGACACCTATTGGATGGGACTAACCAATAAGAAGTAGTATACTGATTCCCTGGGGGAATCAGTCCAGGAGGGAAGAAGATGCCAGTATATGTGATACTGAGAGGAGGCCTTGAGGAGGGATTGACAGGTGCTGGGGCTGGGATGCCCCATGGCATTACATGTTGACCTGGTGGACTGGAGGCAGTGGCTTGAGAGATTGGGTGATGGTCCTGTTGAGGAAGGTGTGGCATATACTGAACTGGAAGTATGGTTTGTCCAGCCAGGAGCCTTTACTATGGATATACTTTACGTAATATGTATTTAATTCTATGGATATACATTTATGTACTGTATGTACTTCTCATACCAATTAGATTGAAGGAGAGGTGGAGTATTTATCAAACAGTGGAGAAAGAGAGAGAGATACTGGGAGATTGCCTAGGACCTGGAGGGGATGCAGGGAGATACTTTAGGAGGTGGAGCTAATAGATACAGAGGTAGATGTTGATTGTACTGAGGGTTGAGAATGTCTGAGGGGACTGATTATGGAGAGCCAAGTTGTGGTTATGAAAAAATTTGTCTTCCAAGATTTAGAATCCTTGGTCACAAAGCTTTTCCAAAGTGGATCTAATCTGAAGGCTGTAAAAGGATAAGAATTGTGCTTGAAGTAAAATATATTTTTGAATTATTTCAAAATAACCAGAAAGATGGGAGCAGATTAGGAATTTAGCATGGGTGGGGAATTAAGAGGAGTAAAATTTTAAGGAATAAAGGAAGAAAATAGGACCACTGGAAACTTATGTGCTTCAGAAAGGAGTGCAACATGGAATGTAAATTTCCTCCAAAAGATCATTGCAGCTTGGAAAGAAAGTTGGTTGAGTTGCCTTCTTGCTTCTCAAAATGTTTTGCCCCATATTTCATGCATTGATTTTGGTTCCTTGAAGATTGGGTTGGAATCCAGTTCTTTGACAATTCCTTGCCTCATTTCACTCCATAAGATTTCCTTCCCATAACAATATTAAATTCTCTAATTACAAATTCTCCATCCCCTAAAACATATTGGAAGTGGTACATAGGTGGAATAGCTGTTTCAGGGGAAATGGGCTCTTTGTATTGGAACTGAAATAAAAAATCAAAATTATTTCTGAAATAAGATATGTTAAAATTTTTTACTCCATTTTTCCATGAAAATGATATTTAGAATTCTAGAATAAGAATAATATATTTTACAGAAAATCTAGAATAAAATCCAAAAAGAATCAGAAAAACTTAAAAAATCTAGAAATTCAAAAATTAAAACAACTTATTCACTCTCTCACTTTCAGTTTTTCTGCTTGCGCAAATTAATTTTTTCATGGATTATGGTCAGGAGATTCATAATTTTCTTTTTATTTTTCTTTTATCTTGAATCTTTTCCCAAGATTATAACCAGAAAAAATAATACTATTATTGAAAATGGTTCTAGACCTCTGTAAAAATATTAAACTAAAAAATCAATTAAAGAATGAAATATATAATGAAATGAAAATAAAAAATCATTTTCTTGATAAAATTCGAATCTGGGAGCTCTTCATCTTCTGAGAATTAATATTCAGCCACAAAATCATCCCATTTTAAAAAATTTAAAGAATGTATTAAAGAATTAAGAAATTGGATATATATAAATTGACCACTTCCTGTGATTGCTCCTCCTTCTTTCAAATCCACTTTTGATTTTTTACCTTCTACTTCATGAAAAATTGAATAAATGAATAAAAAGAAAATTGGAAATTTATGAATTATTTTTTTTTTAAAAAAATTACTGAAAATCAGAATTTCCACAACTTTCTTTCTTGGCGTTCTTCTCCTCTTTGATTTTGAATTAAGAGCTACTGATCCTCAATCTTGGATTTTATTACTCTTTTTCAAAAGAAAGCAACTGTTCTGCTAAACAATATGAGTTGTGACAAAAATGTGGAAGAGGAACAGATTGGAAGGTTTTATTGAGATGATCATCAGTTATAGGGCATCTGTCTTCAGGTCAAGGCACAAGGAAGGAGTAAAATGAGTTTTTGGGTCTGACTGATTTTGAAAAGGCCTTGATCAATGGTGAGGGTCTTTTTAATAGCAACTCCTGTGGTCTAAACAGCAGTTGGTGATCTTTGTTTGTTTAAATTATACCCAGAAGCATGTTTAACTCCCTGTCTTGGGATTCCAATTGATATTCTATCCTATTTTCTTTTTGTAGGTTCTGGAGGATGGTAATGTTGTTTTTTTGACTGTTGAGATTTGGTCAGACAGTGTTTTAGAGTTTTTTGGTTGATAGTGGATGATTCAATTGTTTTTTTTTTAAATCAATTTTTTCTTCAATCTTCCACTTGGTCTGGAGGAGGCTGGTTTTCTAATTGGTTACTCAATGGTTTTAGGGTGCTTGAATCTTTTTTTGTTTGTTTTGAAACAGCTTGGTTTTTGGTCAGGGGTGTTTTTGAGTCTGGAGTGGTTTTGAGATGAGGTGGGCAAACAATGAAAGGGAGGAAAAGGTTGAAGTTGGAGGATAAGCTAGTGTAGTTGCACAACTACAGTGGGTTTTACCAATCATGAAAACTTCTGGCTGTGGCTAGTTTTCCCAATTGGGATAACTCACTGTGCTTTCAATTTAGTTTCTTGAGTTCAACTACGTAAAATTGACTACATTTATTTATTTATTTTAATTGTTTTTAATCTGCTGAAATTTCAACACCCCACATGCCATGAAATGAAGAGCCTAATATTGCGTATAGTGAGAGAAGTTGAGATGCAGGCCTTGGTCAGAGCATCAGCAACCATATTTTTAGAGGGAATCAGTTGGACTTCTAATTGCTTGGTTTCATATAGGTCTCTGAGATACTTGATTTTGATGTCTAGGAGTTTGGGCGTGGAGTTTGAGCCAAAGTGTTTGTTTTTTCAGCCAGTCTTTTATTTTCGAAATTTAAAATGAGGGTGAGTGAATAGGTGGGCCAAAGTTTGCAGACCAGCTCTGAAATCCATAGGCTTTCTTGGTGGCATTTTTAAAGGCAGTTGAATTTGGCTTTGGTAAATGGAATTGTGATATTTTCCTTTTTGAAGCTATTCTAGGAAATGGGCAAATTGATCCAGAAACAAATTTATCTGCTTCTTGATTTCCTTGACTCAATATTGTTGGCCTAATTAGCATAACTGAAATATTCAATTCTAGAGGAAGAAGAGAAGAATGAAGGAGAAAGAGAGATATATTTTGGATTGGTTGCAGCCAGGTATTTCCAGCAGTGAAGGAATTCTTTCCAGTGGCTCATTCCTGAATTTTTGTTCAAATGGAAAATTATGAAAACTGCTAGGGCTATATCCAGTTGATTTCTGCAGGAGAGGTAGTTTAGGATTCCAGTATAGGTTCTGTAGTTTATCTTGATCCTTCCAAAATTTTCAATTTCTTCCTTGGTTGCCTTCAGAAGTTGGATGCTTGGGGTAAGAGGAGTAAGGACAGGTTTGCATTCTGAGGCCCAAGAAGTTCCAGTCTTTTTTTGATAAGTTTCTTTTGGGAGAGAGATAGTAAGTTCCATCCCAAAGAAAAGTTCCTGGGATTTAAGTTGAGGAATTGGGCAAATGTTTGAGGAGAAGGGCTTTGAATTCTAGGTTTTTTCCATCCACAATAAGTTCATCTATGTGAAAGAAAAGAATGGAGTTGGAGTCTTGATGAATCAAAAATCAGGGATTGATTTTGGATGCAGTGTATCTGATTTCTTTGAGCCAGTTGGTGAGAGTACTATACCAATTAGCGGGAGCTTGTTTCAGGCTGTAGAGAGATTTTTTCAGTTTGAGGAAGGGTGCAGTTTTTTTGCAGCCTGAGGGAGTTATGATGTAGATTTTTTCTTTCAGTGGTGCATAAAGGAATGCAACCTTCACATCAAAATGTCTGATGGTTAGTTGTTTGTGTTGAAATTCCATTTTTTTTATAAAAAAAAAGAAAACATGTAGTTGGAGTGATGTAGTTACCTTCCAGCAACTAAACTCACTACAATATGAGTTATTCCAATAGGGATAACTTGTGGCAGCCAACAGGCTGGGAGTATTGCAGCCTTGATTTATCCCAATTGGGATAACTCCTGTAGTTGTTCAAGGTACAAATGGTAATAATGCCATCCTTGCTCCTCACTCCCCCCTCCCCCAGGCTTTCATCTATCAACTACTCAACCACCAAATCCAGCCTATCAAGAAAAAAAATCCCCTCAAGAATACAATCAACCCTTTAACCTCCCAAGACAAAAAAATTGAAAAATAAAGGAATCAAAAATCCTTGAAAAACCAACCAATCAATAGATATCTTAGATCACAGAGTCCCAAACAATCAAAAAAGGACCAATCAATTGCTGAGAAAATCACCCTCAAACCGAAGAAAATCCTCAAATTTTCCCTCAGAAACCAAACAAATAGCTCCCTAGATCAAAAGGAGAAGTAAAGTAGAGTATCAGCCAACAATCCTGGACTGGGACTTGAACACCCAACAGGGTAGATTTTAGAAAAAGCAAAGCTGATTTCTTCCACTTAGACCAAGGAGCAGTCTGCCAGCAGACCCTGACTGCTCCTCAAGACCTGTTAAGCCAATTCAGAACAGCTTCTTGTAATTTTTTATGTGCCTTGATATGAAAACAGAAGGGTTCACTTCTGACCTCATCCTCAAAAAATTCCCTGTCTCTGTTCATGCTTAACTCTGTTGTAACACAACCACAACTAGTCAGTTTAGTTGCTGGTTTTGAGAAAAAGAGTAATAAAGTTCAAAATTCAGGATTGGGAGCCCTGCAATTCAAAATTTTGGAAATGGATAAGAAAAGAAGTGTTAGAGGTGTGGTAAACTTTCCAGTTGGAGAGAAGGTGTTTTCATAGTAAATGCCTGGAACTTGTTTGAATTCCTGGATGCAGAGTCGGGCCTTTTTTGTTCCTGGGGAAGAGGCTGTGGCAGGCTTGGTCTTGAGTACCATGGTGGTCTTCAGATAGGAGTCTGGAGTTATTTTTGAATCTTCACATACTTCCATTTTCTTGATGGAATCAAATTTGGTTTTGATGGCTTCAGAAAATTTTTCAGGAGTGCTGGGGTATGTGTACTTTATTGGTTTGAATCTTGAGGATCTTTTTCTTAGATTTTGTCTGGTAGGATCAGGTTGTCTTTCTGGATTTGGAGAGTTGTTGGGACTATCTTGTTGTTTCTTTTGACTTGATGATGTGCTGTCATCATTGTTTGAAACTGATCATTCACTGAGTCTGTCTTTGCTGTTGTCCAATGATCATTTTCCTCTTATTTCCAAGTCTGAAGACTTTGTCATATCTCTGAGTTGTCTGGTGGGGTTGAGCTGGTCTGTGTCTTCAATTTCAAGATCTAGGGATGTGTCAGCCTGCTACTTAGCACAGAGCAACCTGACAAAGCAACAACAATAATAATATTAACAAAATTAAAAGGAACAAAGATAAATGAATAAATAAAATTATTATAAAATAAAGGAGTAGGAAATCCATAAATATTATTGCAGAAATGGTTTCCCCACCCAAAATAAGGTAGGGTCACTCACTGACCCCACCCTTGAATTCTTACTCCTTATATTTTTTAATTAATTTAATAGAAAATGGTAAATGACCACGGCACCAGTATGGCACCTTTTAGCCATTTTTATTTCACATGATATGTCATGTATAGGTTTCACACCTAAATTTCAGTCGAAATCCAGGTTTTGTGTGTAGTTTAGGAGTTACACAAGAAATTGTGTTTTGTCAGAATTCCTGCACGCAGCCCCGCGTCCCTACAGCGTTGGACTCCCGCGTACGCAAACTCCCGCACGCAGCCCTGCGTCCCTACAGCGTTGGACTCCAGCGTACGCCAATTCCCGCACGCATCCCCGCGTCCCTACAGCATTGGACTCCTGCGTACGCAAACTCCCGCACGCAGCCCCGCGTCCCTACAGCGTTGGACTCCCGCGTACGCCAACTCCCGCACGCAGCCCCGCGTCCCTACAGCGCTGGACTCCCGCGCAACTGAATTCCCGCACAGGTAATCCCGTGAACTAGTCACGCGCGCAGCGTTTCAGTCCCCCGCGCGCATCTGAGCAGCGGATCAGTCCCCGCGCGCATTGGAATGGACTGATCCCCGCGCCTCCTGCAGTGATCAGTTTGACATCCAGGTATCGCTCAGAGGAGCTACAATATAGTAGGATCTACACTACTTATGTAAAGCTACCACACAAGCATAGATTATAGTTCAAAAACCTTGAAAATCAATTAAAATTAGTTAGTAACTAATTTTTTAGTATTTTTTATTAATTAAATAAAGATCCAGACTTACCACAAAATAAGTTGATCAGAACCTTCAAAGACCACAAAACTACATAAGGAGTGGTCGTAAAAATGATTAAAAATTACATACAGGATCAGAAGAGGATGGAAAATCAATAAACATCCACGTCTGCTCACTTTGAACCAGTACTTACTGTACAAATTGAGGATCAGTGCAGGATCAGCAAAATGACTAATCTATTGATTAACAGATCCTGCAGCTAAAAAGGAGCTGTTCCTTGACAGATCTAAGGCCAGCAGGCTAACAGCACCTTGAGGACGTGCCAATCTTGCCCTGATTGCCCCCCTAGCCTCAGCCCATGGCTAGTAATCCTTCTAGAGGCCCTTAAGCACCCAAAAAAGAATATTTAAACAGGCTCTTTTTGTCCTTCTGTTTCCAATCAGTTATCAGGAATTATTTATTATCAATCAGACACGGTGTCATTGTTAATCAAGTGCTTATATGAAGATAAGCAAGTGATTTATGACTTAGTCTGTAGTAGTATTATTTACCTTTATTAACCAATCAACCATTGAAGTTTAGTCAAGCAATCTACCCCATATGTTCTGAAACCCTTCCAATTATTCCAGGATTTTCGTGGTCAAGTGCTCAGAGTGAGTGTTTCCCTTCCTGTCTAGGCCACTTGTGCTTTTAAGCCCAGCCATTAGTGGAATAAGTCCTTTCTAAGGCACCCATATTTATTCCAAGGTTCTTAAACTGCCTAAGGAGGCCCCTTGAAGAGAGGTTGCTAGTCTGTAAAGATCCCCAGTAGTATAATACTGTGGCCCCTCTTTTTATATTATATTTAAAATATTCATAACCAAACCAAATAAACCTTGCACTTGCTCTTACAATACCATTATTGGAGCTTTAAAGTGTTTATTCTTTGGAATATTATTGCTCCAAGTTCTTTTATCACTCTCTGTAGCTAAAGGACTGCAAGGTTCCTGGTATCAGAGAGCTGACAGGATGTATTTTTGTTTTTTCTAGGAATTAAAGTGATGATATTGCTGTTTTTGGTTTTGAAAATTTGTCCGGAGTTGGATAAACTGTGGTGGGATCTGAGATTGTTGTTTAAGCCAATCAGGATGCTGCTTTCAACCTTAGGTTTGAGCTTGGAGAATTAATTCTTGGGCGGAATTAGAAAGGAGACAGGATTCCCAATGGGATAGTTTCATTTTGGAAAATGTTATATTTGCAATCCTGAGGTTGCAAAAGGGTGTGAATGGCTGTTCACAACCAATATGGGTTTCAAACAGCCAATCACAGCCCAACAAGTAGCAAGCCAAGTTGCTAGTGACTCAAAAATCCCCTGGGGGGTTGCAAAACCCCGTTTGCAACCAATTTTGCATTGCAATTGGGGATTTGCAAACCCCAGGGGATGCATGAGTTGCAAGAAGGGGAAGCACGTGTTTTCCTGGCCCATTTGGGTCACTCCCCCCCCAAATGGGCCATTTGAGGGGGGATTTGGGGTACCTAGGCACTCCTGGACCACATGTGAGTGCTTTCAACCCAAATTTGGGGATCTGGCATAATATGTGGGACTATTGAACCACAAAGAAACTTTAAAATCAAAAATTCTGCCTATTGGCAAAAAATCTTGACACACACCATGTACACACACAACACATGCCCATTGCATAAATTGATTTTTCTCAAACCAAAAGTGAGAAAACTTTTGGAGTTTTTGGATTGAAAATTGCATGGAATGCTAACTTTCCTTTGAATTTTTTTGGTTTATGGGAACAGTGGAAAGCCCAAGCCCTCCAAGATTAAACAAGGCTAAGTTAAAGGACTTAATTAAAAGTGTACTTAAAAAAGTTTTGGTGGAATCTGGGGATTTGGGTAGGGAGTCGGAAAAAAAAATGGAAGCCCCAATTGCATCCTCATCTAGAGTTACAATTGAGGAACAAGATGCTTCTTCAAAACTGGAACAAGATGTTCCGTCACAACTTCAATTGACTCAAGGTGGTGGGTCACATTTCATATGTCATGGGACTGAGAAAGATTTGGCTTGGAAGATAGTAATGTAAATAAGGGGTGCCAGAACCACTTGAACCTCCTCCTGTGAGAGCCTTTGATACTAGGAAAGAAGCAAAGATTTATTGTCAGAAATGGGAAGCCATGCATGGCTACCCATTGACAACTTTCAAGTCAAGGAGAGAAAAATATGTTGATCTAGCTTGTGATAGATTTGGGGTTTATGAAGGGCCATGTCTCACAAAAAATCAAAGGCAAACTAAAACTAGGAAGGCTGGGTTTTAATTCATGATCTGTGTAAGTAGGAAAGTAGCAGATACCACATGGAATCTATCCATTAGAAATTGCCTACACAATTATCAACCATCAGAAATTCCTTCACTGCATCCTCAAATGAGGAGAATATCAGGTCAAGCATTACATTTAATTAGGGAAGGAATAAAAGATGGGCTCAATAAGCTTCAAATTAAAAGGAAATTGAGCAAGATTTATGGTGGAGAATACATTGATGATCAAACAATATATAACACCAAGCAAAAGGTAAAGCTTGCTGAGCTGGATGGGAAAGGTGTTATGGACACTCTATTGGAAAGGCTCCAGGAATCCCAGTGGTTTTTCAGGTCCAAATTTGGTTTAGAGGGTCACTTAGAGGCCCTTTCCTTTGCTCATCCTGATTCTATAAAGATTTGCAAAAAATACTATCATATTACATTGTTGGATTGTACCTATAAATCATATAGTTACAACATCCCTCTATTGAATGTTGTAGGAATGACTGCAAACAAAAAGACTTTTACAAAGGATTTTGTTTTTATAACAAAAGAAATGTTTGAGTTCTAGGGTTGGGTGTTGAACGCATTAAAGGAGTTGGATTATGATCCCAAGATGCTTCCAAAATTATTTGTGACTTACTGTGAAAAAGATTTTATTTGTGATATTAAACACAGTTTCCCTGAGTCATCCAGACAGTCATGCTACTGGAACTTGTCTAAAAAAATCCAAGAAAACTGTAAAGTGCACTTCAGTAATTAAGATGAAGGATGGAAAAGTTTCATGAATCTTTGGGTCAAGTATGGGGCCTCTAAAACCAGGGGGGAGGCAGAAGTAAATGATGCGGAACTCAGAGTATGCCAATTTAGTGCTTCTTCTATTTATATCTACTTGGAGTGCTTACTTTGAAACTTGTATACAGTGTTTCTTGAAAGACCGCAAGGATGTAATTGTGTATATGGAAAAGAATATTTTCCTTATCAAAGAGAATTTTTTAATGGCTTGGACTTGTGTCTACCCAGAATTTGGAAACAAAAAAACATCTTAGGTAGAAGGGGCCCATTCTACTTTAAAACAATTGTGGGATCTTTGGGGAACATTTTTGATGTTTGGAAAAACCTTGAAGGAACTATTGAAATTCAAATCCAATAATTCCATGCAGCACTTAAAAACTCTTGAATAAAGTTGGGAACAGGTCTTCAAACAGAAAAATTAAGTTTGGTTTACAAATTGTCAATTGAGGCAATTAAACTCATTGGGGAAAAACTCAAGAAGTTGTAGCGCAATCATGATGGCAAGGTGTGCTCCAAGTCATATTAAAAAAAAATGGGCTTGCCTTGTTCCCACATTTTAGATGAAATAATAGCATAAAGACAATCCATTATTCCTGAGGATGTTCATCCTCAGTGGCAGTTAGACTAAAACCCTTCCAATGAAGTAAGTGGGGTTTTTTGAAGTGTACCAATTTTTGGATTGACAGATTAATTATTGGATTGAAAAATTGATAATTCTTTTGGTTTTTACAGTTTGGAAGAAATCCAGGGCATGATGAAGAATCTCAAATTTTAAGCAAGTGAAATTCCATGTATAGGGAACAACCTAAAGAAGTTAGGTTGAAGATTCTAAGGTCAACCATCAAGAATAAAGCCTCTTTGATTGCCAGGCCAAGGCTTGAGCCAAAGGTGTTAAGGTCAAGCCACGTTTGACCAAACTTGTAATAAACCCATTGTGAGCTTTCAAAATTTGAGCATTTTGAAAGAGAAATTAAGGAGGAAAAAGGGTCAAAAGGGGACCCCAAACACCAAAGAAAGTAAGTCTTTTCTTTTGAGTGAGAACTGTTCATTTTTATGTTTTAATAAACTGATGGAAAAACAATTTCTGAAATTCAAGGATGGCTTTTCATCTGAATCTCATAGTTCAGAGGACAGGACTGAAGAAACACTTAGAGGGGGCCCAGAAAGACCAAAGATAGTAAGTCTTTGATTTTGAAAAATGTTCATTTTTATGGTTTAATGAACAAATGGGTTAATTATTTCTGTGGTGCAAGGATAGCTCTTCATCTGAATTTCATATTTCAGTGGAAGAGACCAAAATTTCATTGGGTTTGGTGCCATTGGAATCAGATTCATTTTTAAAGGATGAAGCAGAAGCAATGAAGGAGTCAAAGAGAAGCCCATCTTTGGTGAGTGGTCATTCCTTTAATGAGATTAGAATTGTGGCTAACTAATGTTTGATTTAACGAAGTGAATTAGCTCAATCAAATACCTGAGAACTTACATAAGTTATTGGGTGGGGTTTGGGATCCGGTTGGTGATGGAAATTGTGGATTTAGAGTCATTGCTAAATCACTTGGGTATGATAAGCATGGATGGTTTCAAGTAAGAAAGGAAATTTTTGAAAAATTGGGGAAATATAAGGTGTTCTCTGCTAAGATCCTTGGTGGCATTAAAGAATTTGAAAAGATAGAAGAAACACTTGATGTTAATGACATCAATGAAAAAATTCCCTCTTCAAAATGGCTTTCAAAGCTTGGCATGGGTCAAATAATAGCAGATACTTATGGAAGACCAATATGTTTCATTTCATTGGAATCATGTTGTACTTTTACTCCTATGAAAATGGGTGTAAAAGAATAATTGGAACCTATGTCCATCTTCTTTGTTAAAAATAACCATTGGGTCCATTTTCTTCTTAAGGGAGATGTGATTGCAATCCCGCCTATAGTTTCCAAACCATGTTCCATGATTTCCAAAAAAATCCTCTGGTTGCTTTGATCACCTCAAAGATCAACTGGAGTTTTATTCTAATTTATAGATTAATTTCATAATTTGGGTTTGGGTTTTGATGCTGATATTGTAATTCTATTAATATAAAGGGTTATCAAATTTTTAACATCATTTACCATGAAAAAAAGCTGCACCTGCGGGCAGGTGTAGCATCTGGAACTTGTTTTGATTTGGTTTTGAATCTGAGAAAGAACTGTTTCTGACTTGAGTACGTACCTAAGAAAAGTTGTTTGTAGCAGTTCTTGAGTATTCCAATTAATTATAGTGCATGCATGGAATATGGAAGATTTAGAATTCTGCAGAATTGAAATTCTATGTAATAAAGAAATTCAAGGATACTAGAAAGAAAATAATTTTGATTTTGATTATTGATTGGATTTAATCAAATGTTTGTGGTTTCTGTGAAATTTTCATGATAATGACCATTTTCATTACTTAAATGATCAAAACGGAAAATGACTTATTTTGAAAATATCAATTTCTTTTCAGAGTTTGGAATACATCTTTATCTCAAAAATTCCAATGCTTTGTTGAATTTTTGATTGAATCATTTGTTGCTTAGTTGCAATTTTTTTTAGTCAATTTATAAATTGCTAAATTTCATTTTGTGAATTTTTCAATTTTTATTTTATTAATTAAGTCAACATGGATTGGTTTCAATTTGAATTGAACTATTTTTTTTATGTTTTTTATTTCTAATAATCTTAATTTTTCAAATTTTAATTTTACAATTTTTTTTTGATTTTTTTTTTCTTTTTGTTTTTCTGATTTTTTTTCTTTTGATTTTTTTTTTACCATGTCAGGTTGATGGCCAACTTACAATAAGCTTTCCACCTCCCCAAGAGTTGATCCCTGCACAACCCCTTCAATTTTTCAGGGGGACCTTTTGGGGGTCAACAGTGCAGCAAGAAACTGTCAGGGTGGTGGTCACCTTATGCTAAGTTGACCATCACGCCAACAGGAATGTAAAATTAAAAAAAATCTAAAAATATGAAAAAATAAATAAATATAATTCAGAAAAAAAATCAAAAAATCAAAAAATTTGAAAACATGAAAAAGGGTCAAAAAATGACCAAAGGTTTTAATAAATACAAAATAATATAAAATGATAGGAAAAAATACAACAAAATGGAAAAACATATTCAAAAATATACCAAAATAAGAAAAAAAACACAAAAAAATGGCTAGGTGAGGGGGAGGCCCATGGACAAAATTTGAGTTCTTCCCGCCCAAATTCCTGGTGCTGCCCTACTATATTGGAGGTCACATCACTGAAATGGGTTGGAAAAAATTGAATGTTTGATGATGCCTCACAAGCACAGTTTGTAGTGAGGATGAGCTAGTGTGTGTGGAGTAAAATCAAAATTCTAGAAGAGTTTTCAATCTTCAACAAAATAAATCTTTAGGATTATTTTAAAAATATTCTTAGTGAACCTTTAGAAAATGAATTCATATGTAAAGTTTATATATAAATATATATGTATATAACAATATAAAAAAAAATATCAACATATCAAAAAAAACTAAAAAATGTACAGAAATATAAAAAAATATAAAAAAGATGAAGAACTATATGAAAAACAAAAAACAATATAAAAAAATATAAAACAATGGGAAATGTTAAATTCACAGCTCATTGAGTTGTTTACACGGCTCAATGGGCTGTGTGGCACCATAAAAAACTCAAAGGAGCCGTGTGGCATGCTACACAACTCAAATGGGCTGTGTGGCATGCTATACAACTCAAATGGGCCGTGTGGCACGCTAAAAAACCAAAATCAAGTTGTTTAGCCTCCACCAAATAATAAATAATAAATAATAAATAATAAATAATAAATAATAAACAATAAATAATAAATAATAAATAATAAATAATAAATAATAAATAATAAATAATAAATAATAAATAATAAATAATAAATAATAAATAATAAATAATAAATAATAAATAATAAATAATAAATAATAAATAATAAATAATAAATAATAAGTAATAAATAATAAATAATAAATAATAAATAATAAATAATAAATAATAAATAATAAATAATAAATAATAAATAATAAATAATAAATAATAAATAATAAATAATAAATAATAAATAATAAATAATAAATAATAAATAATAAATAATAAATAATAAATAATAAATAATAAATAATAAATAATAAATAATAAATAATAAATAATAAATAATAAATAATAAATAATAAATAATAAATAATAAATAATAAATAATAAATAATAAATAATAAATAATAAATAATAAATGATAAATAATACATAATAAATAATAAATAATAAATAATAAATAATAAATAATAAATAATAAATCATAAATAATCAGTAATAAATAATAAATAATAAATAATGAACAATGAATAATATCAAATAATAAATTATAAATTCTATGGAGCAGTGTATGGGCCGGCTACACGTCCAATTTGAGTTGTGTGGCACGCTGAAAAACTAAAATCAAGGTGTGTAGCCTCCACTTAATAATAAATATTAAATTATTATATATATATAATAAATTATAAATTATAAATTGTAAATTATAAATTATAAATTATAAATTATAAATTATAAATTATAAATTATAAATTATAAATTATAAATTATAAATTATAAATTATAAATTATAAATTATAAATTATAAATTATAAATTATAAATTATAAATTATAAATTATAAATTATAAATTATAAATTATAAATTATAAATTATAAATTATAAATTATAAATTATAAATTATAAATTATAAATTATAAATTATAAATTATAAATTATAAATTATAAATTATAAATTATAAATTATAAATTATAAATTATAAATTATAAATTATAAGTTATAAGTTATAAATTATAAATTATAAATTTTAAATTATAAATTATAAATTATCAATTAAAAATTATATGGAGTAGTTTATGGGCCCCCACGTGTTGAGGGGCCCTACACAACTCCCACAGGTTGTGTGGGACCCTACACGACTTCCACAGGTTGTGTGGGGCCCTGAACAGCTCCCACACAACTGGAGCCATGAATTTAACATTACATTAAAACATTACAAAAAAAAACCAAAAAAAATGCAAAAAGATATGAAAATATAAAGATAGAAAAAATTCTGAAAAACTAGAAAAGAATGTACATTCAAAATCTTTTCACTGCAAAAAGTTGGTTTTGAGTTGTGCCATAAGACACATGTTGAGTCATGAATGCACCTTGAAGGGTTGTGAATTGAGTGCCATGCTCTTTTAATTCTTGATTTTTTTTGTGAATTTTAATTTATTTTTATTTTAATTGTTTATAACCCTTCAGGTTGATGGATGACTTCTGATAAGTTTTCCACCTCCCAAAGAGTCAATCCCTGCACAAACCCTTAAATTTTGCAGGGCGGACCGTTTGGGAGTCGACCATGCAGCAAGCAACTGTTGGGGTGTTGGTTGGCTTATGCTAAGTCAACCATCATGCTGACAGGAAGCCAAAAAAGACAAAATTAGCAAACAAAAATCTAAAAATCAAAAAATAAAACAATAAAAACAACATCAAAGATCAAAAATTAAAAATAAAATAAAAAAATAAAAAACAGAAAAAATAAATAAATAAATAGTAAAATAAAATAAAATAAAATAAAGTAAAATAAAGGGCAGTGCTGAATTCACAACCCCGGTTTGTGAATGGTTCATGAATGGAAATTTAAAAAACTGGAGTTTGGAACAAGGTTTTTCATGTCTCTAAAAATTTTCAATTTTATTGATTTAAAAAATGAAAAAAAATAATAATGTCAGCTCTCTGATACCAGCAACCTTGCAGTCCTTTAGCTACAGAGAGTTTTAAAAATACTGGAATAATAATAATTATTGTTATTCCGAAAATAAAGGCTTAGAGTCTCAAATAAATAATATAATAAGAGAAGTTGCAAGGTTTAATTGGTTTGGTAATAAAAGGTTCTCAATATGTATATAAAAGAGGGGCCACAGTATTATACTACTGGGGGTCTTTACAGACAAAGCAACCTCTCTTCAAGGGGCCTCCTTAGGCAGTTTCAGAACCTTGGAATGAAGATGGGTGCCTTAGAAAGGGCTTATTCCACTATTGGCTGGGAATAACAGCGCACTGGCCTAGAAAGGAAGGGAAAAACTCACTCTGAGCACTTTACCACGAAAATCCTGCAATAATAGGAAGGGTTTCAGAGCAGATGGGGTGGATTGCCTGACTAAACTTCAAGGTTTGATTGGTTTTAAGAAATAAATAATAATACTACATACTTGGTCATAAATCACTTTCTTAGATTATTCATGAGCACTTGACTAAAAATGACACGGTTTCTGATCAATAATAATAATTCCTGGTAAACTGATCTTGGAATAATGGATCCAAATAGGTCTGTATAAATACCTTTTTTGGGGTGATTTTGAGCTTCTCAGGGCGCGTAGAGAGAGTTCTGCACATGGGCTGAGGCTGGAAAGCCAGTCAGAGCAAGATTAGCACGTCTAGTTGGTGCTTTTGATCATCTGACCTTAGATCTGCTGGATTTCTGTACTATTTTAGCCACAGGATCTGTTAATCTATTATGGCGTAAATTTGATCATCCTGCACTTATCCTGAATTTGCACTATTAGTATTGCTTTAAAGTGAGAAGATGTGGACGTTTACTGATTTTCTATCATCTGCTGATCATGTAGATAATTTATAATAATTTTTTTATGAGCACTCCTTGTAGTGGTTTGTGGTCTTCAAAGATCAGAGTCAATGATTTACATGGTAATCCTTGATCTTTAATTTATTATTCAAAAATGTTCTCAACTTAATTTTTATTGATTTTAATTAAGTTTTGATCTTTTTAGATTATTACTAATGCATATTTCAACATGTTACATATGCCAGGCAACCCTAATCAGGTTGTAGCTCTTTTGAGTGGTACCTGGTGATCAGATTAGTCACAACGGATCCAGACGCGGGGATCAGTCAGTTCAGATGCGCAGGGGGTGGGACCCGCTGCGTGCATGGCAGAATTAGCTGCGCGCGGGTCTCTAGTACGCGGGAAACTGCTACTATGAATATGTAGGGGTATGTAATGATGGGGGGCTGCGCGCGGGAATTGTGACATAACACATTTCCGTGTATAAATCCTAAAATATACACAACACCTCAATTCTGAGTGAATTTTAGGTGTAAACCCTATACGTGACCATTTGTGTGAAATGTTAGAATGGCCAAAAGGTGCCATACTGGTGTCATAATTTTTAGTACTTTTCTTTTTAATTATTTTAAAAATGTAAGGACTTTGATTTCAAGGGTGGGGTCAGTGAGTGACCCTAACTAAATTTTGGTGAGGAATTCATTTGTTCAATAAATTTTATGGATTTCTCACTCCTTCTTTTGTAAATTTAGATATTCTGATTTTTTATAGTTTTGTGTTGCTATGACAGGTTGCTCTGTAAACAGTAGCAAGCTGACAAATAAAATAAAGGGTTATAATAAATTCACAACTCCAGTTGTGTGGGAGTTGTGTAGGGCCCTAGATGGTTCAAATGAGCCGTGGGGGCCCATAGACAACTACAAAGGGACGTTACAAACACGCGCAACCCTGGGGGGGTTGTATAGGAGCTGTTTAACCCCCAAACACAGCAATTTGGAGCTGTGTATGGGGGTACACGGCTCAAAACTGCCATTTTTGGGGGTGCGCAACCCCCCCAAAGTTGTGCCAGAATTTTGGGCACCCCCTGGACCACACTTGGGTTCCCTCAACCCAAATTTGGGATCAATGCATACTTTGTGGTACTGTTGTTCCACACCTAGTGATTCCAAAGGGAATTTAAAGTGAAACCAAAGTGAAAGTAAAGTGAAAATTGAAATCATATAAAAACCTGAAAACAATTCTTTCTCAACTCAAAAGTGAGCAAACTTTTTTTTTCAATTGAAAGTTGGATTGAATACTGGAGTATACCATTGCATTTTTTTGCATGGGAACAGTGTCAATCCCTCCTTCTTCTGACATGGCTGCGTGGAAGGTCTACATGGATATTGCAATAAACAAAGCTTTGGAAAAAGAAAAAAAGGATTTGACTAATGAAACATTGGAGGCCTCAATTGAATCCTCATCAAGGGTGACAATTGAGGAACAAAATGTTTCACAGTGGGATGCAACCTCTTGTTTTGATTAAAATTTTATGTTACAGAGGTCTTTGCCAAATTAAATTTGATTCAAACTAACTTATGAAGGGGCCTGTAAATATGAAACTACAAAACCTAACCATTGAATTTGGTCCAGATCCACTTGACCCACCTCCTGTGAGAACTTTTCCTACTAGCAAAGAGGCCCAAAACTATTTTCAAACATGGGCTATGAAGCATGTTTACACTCTGACGGTTTTTAACTAAAAGAAAGATGAACTTTTCCTACTAGCAAAGAGGCCCAAAACTATTTTCAAACATGGGCTATGAAGCATGTTTACACTCTGACGGTTTTTAACTCAAAGAAAGATGAATATGTGGATTTGGCCTGTGATTGCCATGGTTCCTATTTGGGAAAAATTCTTACCAAACAGTCTAGAAAAACTCACCCAAGGAAGTTTGGGTGAAAGTTTTTAATACATGCCATTTGCACAAAGGCAGACCCCTTGTGGCAAATCTCCTAAAAAGAAACCCAAAATAACCATCAAACATCTGAACATCCCTCTGTGCATCCTTAACTGAGGAGAATCTTGGGGGTGGCCTTAGAAAATCTAATACAAGGCATGAATGATGTGCTCAATACGTTACAAATTAAAAGAAAATTGAGCAAGATTGATGGCAGAAATTATGTTGATGACCAAACAATCTATGACACTATGCAGAAGTTAACGCTTGCAGAACTAAAGGGGAAAAGTGTTATGGAGGTACCCTATGAACAGCTTGAAGAAAGAAAATGGATTCACCAGTCAAAGTTAAGTGGAGAGGGTCACTTAGAGGCCCTGTACTTAGCACATCCTGGGAAGTAAAGCTTTCAAAACAATTCCATCATATTGCTATGTTGAATTGTACTTATAAGACAAATAAGTACAAAATACTGCTATTGCATGTTGTAGGAATGAAAGACAATTTGAAAACCTCCACAAAAGCTCTTGTTTTTATAACAAAAGAATTTTTTGGGTTCTACAGTTGGTCTGTAAATGCATTAAAGGAGTTGCCTTATGATCCTGAGAGACTTCCAAAAGTCTTTGTGATGAACCATGAAAAAGCTCTGATTTGTGCTTTTCAATATAGTTTCCCTGAGTAATCAAGACAATGTTGCACTTGGCACTTGTCTTAAAAAATACAAGCAAAATGTAAAGCGCCCTTTGTTAATGATGTTGAAGTATTGAAAAGCTTGATGACTCTGTGGGCAAAGTATGGGGCCTCAAAGACCAAGGGGGAGGTGGAGATCAATGATGTGGAACTCAGATTAGGTCCAAATCACTGCTTCTTATTCTTTCTAGTTTTGGGTTCTGACCTTTTGACTTGTATAGTGTTTCTTGAAAGACTATGAGGATGTACTTGAGTATATGGAAAATAACATTTTCCCTATTGAAAAAAACTAAATGACCCAGTGGACCAGGACCACTATTTGATTTCAAGGATTAACTGAGATGAGTGAATGGAACAAGTAATCTTGAGAAGACATGAAGACAAGATGAAACAGAACCAACAGGAAGGCTAAGAGAAATAGGCTCAATAGCTCCGCACTGAATATTCCACTGCTTTCATTGAGACACAACTGCGAACACTTTGGGACGGTTGTTTGAGTCATTAGGAGTCAAAAAGAAACAGATTAGAAAGAGACAAGATCTAAGTTAGAGCTTGAGGGCGGAGCACTGATTAAGGCGGTCTGAGGGTCCAAGGAATCTATCTTGAGACCTTCTGGTGGGATTGATTGGACCTAGAGAGTGCGGATTGAACCATCAGTGTGAGACAGATCGGAGTTTTGGATCAGTGTTAGGCATTACCAGCTTGAGATGATTTCAGGCTTGGCTAAGAAGATTGAGCTTGATGGATCCAGAATGGATGAGAGGTAGGTGAGGTGAGTATTGGAGAGAGATTTGAGTGAGGGTTAATGGTCAAAGAAGAAGTGAAGTGGTTGAAGAGATCTCAATCCTCCGACTAGCAACACTGGAGGTCATAGGCTTGAGGAGACTAGAGGATGTCTGGATCATCTGGATCTGGAGTTTCTACATCAGTACGGAAGCGCGCGCGTCCATGTCAAAGACTGATTTCAACATTCCCCCTTGATTCAACACGCAGATTTCAGACACTAAAATGGTGTACTAGCCGCAGGATTGAAGTGGTATTGGCACTTTTGGTCAAAGCATCGGCCACCATTAAGTCGGATATCACAAGATGAACCTTGAGCAGATTCTCTTTGAGATTGGCACGTAGACTTTTTGTCTTTAGGTCGATAAATTTGGTTTTTGAGTTTGAGCCAAAGTTGATAATCTTATCTAGGAGTCCTTTGTTGTCAATGAGGTGACAGCTGGGGATTCGTTCAATTCTCCATAGCTCTGCTATCATGTGATTGATCCATCTTGACTCCAATTGACCATTGCTCAGGGAATTCAACTCGGCTTTGGTTGAAGAGTGAGTTATGTTCCGCTGACGGCGGCTGGTCCAATAGATTGGGGCGCCTCTGAAGAATCAGATGAAACCCGTCTGAGATTTCCTGGTGTTGGGATTGTCTGCCCATGTGGCGTCGCTGTAGACTGTTAAGCTGTCATTACTTTGTTTCTTTGAGATCCTGAGACATTGATCCTTTGTGCCTGCTAGGTATTTCCATACTTTTACTACTTTGTTCCAGTGTTTGATGCCGGGATTCTCAGAGAAGTGTGCGAGTGACGAGACGGCAAAGCTAATGTCGGGCCGAGCCAGCTGGGCAATGAAGTTGAGCCTCCCAATTGGAGACCGATACTTTACATTCAGCTGATCAAACTCTTTGATTTCTTCGCCAGAGGCGGGTGTCAGCTGGAGCCCTGGAGTGCATGGAGTGTTGGAGAATTTGAAGTTTGTCATTTTCATCTCTTCGAGTCCCTTTTCTATGTGTAGGGGAAGTGAGAGCTTGATGAAGTTATTGTCTCGTCCAACCTTCATCCCTAACAGGGTATTTGGAAGATGTGCCGAGGAGTTGGGGAATTCCTTGAGGAAACTTGCCTTAAAAGTCTTGACGTCCCCAACCATCAGCAGGTCATCAACGTGAACAAAGATTGCAGACTTTTTGTCGTTTCCTATGTATAGGCATGGATCCGCGTTGGATATGGTAAAACCTTGACGTTGTATCCATTTGCGTAGTGTCTCGTACCAGTTCTTTGGCGCCTGCTTGAGTCCATAGAGGGACTTTTTAAGCTTGAGTATTGGGCTTTTTCGCTTAGAGCCAGCCGGTCTTCTTATGTATACATCTTTGTCAAGGGGTGCGTGGAGAAAGGCCCCTTTTACGTCAAATTGGAGGATGGGCAGATCCTTCTCAACTGCCAGGAGTAGTACTGCTCTCAGAGAGGCTACCTTCCCGGTTGGAGCGTAGGTGTCAAGGTAATTGATGCCATACCTCTGGTTGAATCCTTGAACGCAGACTCTTGTCTCGAAAGTTTCGGGTCTGCCGTGAGTGTTTTTCTTGATTTTGAAGGCGTAAGTTACGTTCAGTACGTTTTTGGGCTCTTCTCCAAAGTAGTCTTCCCACACACCAAGTTCCTTGCAGGTGTTGAGTTCCACATCCAGGGATTTGTGCCAGGGTTCGGACTTGAGAGCTTCAAACACATTCTTTGGCACAAAGCTTGCCGAGTAACCGTAGCGTTGGGTATTTTTGAGCTGACTTTGGTCCCTCAACACTCTGGCGGGATCAACGGTGAGCTGGTTGGTGACAGTCTCCACATCACTTGCGGAGTCTTCAGATTCGGATTTGGAGTTAGCATAGGAGTCTTCCCCTTGAACAGGCTCAACACTCAATGCGGGAGGTTGGACAGCGGGTTGAGTGATGTCCGGGGTCGTCCAGTCTGTCAATTCTTCTGGCCAGTCATCCTTCGGACCAGAACTGACCTTGTCAAATCGGACGTGTTTTGTCTCCACCACAGCTCCCGTCAGCGTGAGCACCCTATAAGATAGGAGTTTTGGCTGGTATCCTATGAGTCGGCCACAAGCCCCTTTTTCTTCAAATTTATTTGGTTTGGGACTCCCAAGATTCAGATAGGTCAGACTCACGCCGATTGGTTTGAGGTAGTTGTTTGGTAGTCTTGATCCGTGCATTAGTTCCCAGGGAATCAAACCGGAGCCATTGGGGATCTGATTGAGAGATAGAGCGCAGCTTCTGACCGTTTCGTGCCAGTATGATTGCGGAATTTTTGAGGAGTCGTGGGTGGATCGTACGGACTCGGCTATGGTACGGTTCGCACGTTCAGCCTGTCCGTTGTGCTCCGGATGGTAGGGTTCTGAGATGACCTGGCGTATGGATTTCTCTTCCAAAAAAACGGTGAAATCATTTTTGATGAACTCACCGCCACCATTGCTGCATAGTTTGGTTGGATAATATCCAAGTCGGTGGTGTTCATTCTGAATGACAAACTGAAGTACTTGCCCAGCCTTGTTTTTGCTTTTCAGCGGAAAGCAGCCTATATAGCCACTGAAGTTATCAACAAGGGTCAGGACAAATCTGTTACCCCCCTTTGCTGTCGGGTTAATTGGCCCCATGAGATCAACGTGAATCCGCTGAAAGACCTTGGAGGCTCGGGTCAATACTTCCTTGAACGGAGACCTGGTGATCTTAGATCTGTTGCAACCCTCACATTGAAAGCTTTTCTTTACTCGGTTAGGGATAGATGAGCCAAGGTACTTTTCCATTCTGGAGACACTCGCATGTCCCAATTTGAGGTGAAGTTCAGTGATGGCGTTAGTGGATGCGGTAAAGGCGTGGTGGTCTGGGGAATCGATCATCAGTAGATTCTTGATGATTCAAACCTTGAGAATTGTCTGGCCATCTTTGCTGAGCTTAAACTCTGGAGGCCGGCGTGAGTGATTGCTTGTTAGGAGGGCTCCCTGACTAAGGAAGGCTCCCATTGACAGAAGATTGACATTCGCTTCGGGGGTTCAGGTAGCCTCCTTCAGTTCTAGAATGGACGTTCCAAACTTTAGCTTTGCGATTCCGCGTCCCATTATTGGTAGTCCGGCTCTGGGCTTCCCAGTCTTAATGATATCTGAACCATCCTCATCTGAAATTTGAGTGAACCTGCTCCTATCGTTAAGCATGTGGATTGAACAGCCCAAATCAAGGATGAAGCGGTTGACGTTGTCAAAGTGACTGTTGGTGAGGCAATGGAAATAGGAAAAGAAGTTGGCACTTTCATTCTTCTTCTTGTCATTTTTTCTTGGCTTGAAATCTTTAGGTCTGAGTTCTGGAAATTCAATCCAGCAATTTTCTCAAGAGTGATTCTTCACCGGTGGGTTGTGGATTCCATTGGAGCAACATGGGTAGTCTTTGTAAAGGCTAATGTCAGCTTTCGAAGATGAGGAGGAATCGTTCACTTTGGCAATGTTTTCGTTTTTGAACTGTATGAGATGATTCAGGACTAGATCAACGTTGATGCCTCTTTCCCCATGTGTTATTTGTGAGGCAATGGCCTTCAGATTTTGAGGGAATTTGAAGAGAAGCAGATAAGCCAAAATGTTGGGAGGTAGGTTGATCCCAACTTTGCTCAATTTGTTCAGATGCACTTGTACGTTTGTGACAAATTTCTCAATGTTTTCTTTGCTGAAGGGAAGATAGAGAAAGGCATTGAAGATTCTGGCTCTGTTTGCTGATTGAGATGAGGCGAAGTGGTCTTTGGCTGCCTGCCAGATGCTCTTGGCGTTGCAACAGTTGGTTGAGTTGACGATGTTGGAATGAGTGGATGGTTCTAATTTGGCCAAGATGAAGGGAGCCATGACGCGGTTGACTTCAGTGTCTAGTTGGGACCGATCATCAGGATCCTCCATGATTTGGAGGATTCCCCTTAAATCAAAAAGACTCTCCATCTTGACCTTCCAGATGGAGTAATTGTCTTTGTTTAGCAGTGGCGTTGATTTGATGAGGGTCTTGATTGTTATCACCCTCATGGAGCTATCCCCCCTGGTCCTGGTGTGGGTTCCATTGCGCCGGTTGTTTTGAGCGAAGGCTTTTAACCGTGAAAAAAACTAAATGACCCAGTGGACCAGGACCACTATCTGATTTCAAGGATGAACTGAGATGAGTGAATGGAACAAGTAATCTTGAGAAGACATGAAGACAAGATGAAACAGAACCAACAGGAAGGCTAAGAGAAATAGGCTCAATAGCTCCGCACTGAATATTCCACTGCTTTCATTGAGACACAACTGCGAACACTTTGGGACGGTTGTTTGAGTCATTAGGAGTCAAAAAGAAACAGATTAGAAAGAGACAAGATCTAAGTTAGAGCTTGAGGGCGGCGCACTGATTAAGGCGGTCTGAGGGTCCGAGGAATCTATCTTGAGACCTTCTGGTGGGATTGATTGGACCTAGAGAGTGCGGATTGAACCATCAGTGTGAGCCAGATTGGATTGTTGGATCAGTGTTAGGCGTTACCAGCTTGAGATGATTCCAGGCTTGGCTAAGAAGATCAAGCTTGATGGATCCAGAATGGATGAGAGGTAGGTGAGGTGAGTATTGGAGAGAGATTTGAGTGAGGGTTAAAGGTCAAAGAAGAAGTGAAGTGGTTGAAGAGATCTCAATCCTCCAACTAGCAACACGAGAGGTCATAGGCTTGAGGAGACTAGAGGATGTCTGGATCATCTGGATCTGGAGTTTCTACATCAGTACGGAAGCGCGCGCGTCCATGTCAGAGACTGATTTCAACACCTATCAAAGAGATGTTTTCAACAGCGTGGAACTGTATAAAACCAGATTTTGGAAACAAAAAAACATCTTGGGTTGAAGGGGCCCATGAAACTCTCAAACAATTCCTTGAAAAATCTTTGGGAAAACTGATGGATGTTTGGAAAAGCCTTGATGGAACAGTTTTGAATCAAATTAAATCAGTTCATGCATCACTTTATAAATCTCAAATTAAGTTAAGGACAGCTCTTCCACCTGAACTGTTACCTTTGGGTTACAAATTGTCTTTAGAGGCAATTCAGCTTATTAGGGAACAATTCAAGAAGTTCAAACATGATCATGATGGAAAAGTGTGCACCAAGTCATATCCCAAGACTATGGGTTTTCCCTGTTCCCACCAAATAGGTGACCATCTAGCATTCAGAGGATCCATGGTTCCCAAAGATGTTCATCCTCAGTGGAGGTTGGACTATGAACCTTGCAGTTCTAGTTCTGTAAGTTGGCTTAAGTTGGATTTTATAATTTGGATTGTTCAAATCACTATGTGATTAATACCTTCTGATTAATGATTCCTAATTTACTAATGGTTGATCCTTTTTAATTTTTCAAGTGCAATGTTGACAAAATGCTAAAAATTCCTCATTTACGTGAAAAAGTGAATGCAATGATCTTGGAATCTCCAGATCATGAGCAAAGAAGCCTATTGAAGTATATCATCCAGAAGATTAAAAAATATTGATTGAAGCCAAGACTTGAACCTAAAGTCTTGCAATCAAGTAGGGGCCGGCCAAAATTGACAGATATGCGGCAAGAACCATCTTGGTTTGAGAATGTTGAAAATCAACTCAAGGGGGAAAAAAGGACTAGAAGGGCTCCAAATATGAAAATACAAAAGATTTTAAGTCTTTTCTTTTGGGATATGTTCATTTTTTTGGTTTAATGAACTTAGTTTCTAACTAATGATGAATTTTCAGTCACAGTAAGCAGAATCTGAATGTGAATTTCATAGTTCAGAGGAAGAGACTGAAAGTGAATTGGGATCACTTAATTTGTAATCAGAATCCTCTGCAGAGGAAGACAATGTGCAACAAGGCTCAAACAGAAGCTCATCTTTGGTGCGTATTCATTTGAATGATGTGATTAAAAAAATGAATAATAAGTTAGTTTTGATGATAGGAACCAAACTTGAAATACCTCAATCAAATACCAAAGAAATTCCATAAGTTCTTGGGTGAGGTTTGGGATCCTATTGGAGATGGTAATTGCGGATTCAGAGTCATTGCTAAATCTCTTTGTTATGAAGAACATGGTTGGTTTGAAGTGAGAAAATAAATGATACAAAAATTGAAGAAAAATAAAGCATGCTACATTAAGATGCTTGGTGGTGCAAAGGAGGTTGAAAAGATTAAACAAAGACTTGATTTTGAAGGCATCAATGAAAAGATATCCTCCTCAAAATGGCTGGCTAAATTAGATATGGGTCAAATCATAGCAGACACATATTCCAGACCTAAACATTTCATTTCATTGGAGTCATGTGATACTTATACTGAAATGAAAAATGGTGTTACTTATCAATCAGGTCCAATGTTCATTTCCTTTGTAAACAATAACCACTGGGTTCTATTAGTACTTGAGGGAGAAATCGTTCAAATCCTGCCCATTGTAGCAAAACCACATTAATTGACTTCTAAAAATGCCTCTGGTTGGGTTGATCATCTCAAAGATCAACTCCAAATGTATTCTAGATTATATGGATTATAGACTTTGACTTTGTTTCATCATTGGGTTTCATATAAATTGTAATTCTAATGCAGCTAACAAGTTCTATTAATATAAAGGATTATCACATTTTGAAAATCATTATGTTGAGTGTTTTGAGTTAACCTCATTATATTGAGCGTTTTGAATGAGAGTTTAATGGTAAGTCAGTTCAACTTGCATTGGGCTGATTCCATCATAAGAAGTATTTTACTCCTTATGAAAGTATCAGCTCAACACAAGTTTAACTTGTTTTTTTTTGTGTGTTTTTAGTTTAGGGCTAGTACAGTCACTGGTCTTTTTTTTGGTGTTTTTGATTTAGGGCTAGTCCAGCTACTTGTCTTTTTTTTGGTGTTTTTAATTTATGGCTAGTCCAGTTACTTGTGATTTTTTTTGGTGTTTTTAGTTTAGGGCTAGTCCAGTTACTTTTGTTTTTTTGGGTCTTTTTAATTTAGGGCTAGTCCATTGGATAGTCCCAGTTTTTTTCGTTTTTTTAACCAAAAAATCAACTTTTTTTGATTTCTTGCATTTTTTTGGTTGATTCCTGTTTTTTGGAAGGTTTATTTGATTCATGGGTTATGTTAGTGCCCTTTCATTCCATTTTTTTTTGGCTCACCGCGGTCCCATGGCGTGTGGAATTCAAAACACTTTTGGACTAGGCTGGGTGGGCCATGCAACTCTTTGAGCCGTGGGGGGTTGTACACAGTGCAACAGGACTACATTTGAGCTGTGTACAACTCCACACAACTAAAATGTAGTCGTGTGGAATCCAACACCCCATCAGACCAGGCTGGGTGGGCGGCGAAACTCTTTGAGCCATGGGGGGTTGTACACAGCTTTTATTGGACCGTGTGGCGTGCCACATGGCCCAATTTGAACCGTGTCCATGGCTCAATGAGCTGTGAATTTAACATTACCCTAAAATAAAATAGAAAATCATGTAAAGAAATATGGAAATATTTAAAACAATATAAAATGAAATAAAATACAATAAAATTTATAAAAAGATATAAAAAATAAAGCAAAATATAGAAAATATATAAAAAATATCAAATAAAATAAAATTTTTTAAAAAAATATATAAAAAAAATGATATACAAAAATTTAGAAAAATTTAGAAAAATATAAAAAATAAAAAGAAATATATAAATATATAAAATAAGTTAGAAAAAAAAATGGCTGGGTGGGTGGGGGAAGGCCCCTGGACCTTGTTTGAGTTCTGCCAGCTCAAATTCCTGGTCCCGCCCTACTATATAGGAGTTAAAATAAATGAAATATGTTTGAAAAAGTTTAATTTTTTATGATTCTTCACAAGCACGTTTTCTAGTGAGGATGAGCTAGTGTCTGAGGAGTAACATAAAAATTTTAGGATAGGTTTCCCCATCAAAAAAAATCAATCTTCAGGACTAATTTGAATGTATTCTTCCTGACCCTTCAAATAATTCATTGAAAAAATATACAAAAATATAAAACAATAAAACAAGCATAAAAGAATTTACAAAAATATCAAAACATATGAAAGAATATAAAACAATATAATGAAAAAATATAAAAAAATATAAAACAACATCAAAGAAAATGTGAAGAATAAAAAATAGGGCGTATCAGAGTTAAGAAAACCCGCCATTAAAACATGGAGGGTTTCAACCAAAATCCTTCATTTCAAAACTGCCATTAAAAATAAAAAAAACCAACTTATTTCAGATCAGACGTTTCAAAGTTAAAATGAAATAAGTGGGTTTTTCAAGTAAAGTATATAAAGGCCTTCACTAGATCAACCACATGTCATTCTACATCATCACCCCTGGTTTCATCCTCCAAACTCATTGGAAAACATTCTACCTCCATCCTCATCCAGAAATTTGATTCATTGCTCTAAACACTTCATCAATCTCCTATCTTCCGCTTCATCACTCTCATCCCCGCATCACTTCATCACTCTCACCTTGTTCCTCACTGTCATCACTTTATTTCTTTCATCCTCTATCCTCTCATTGCTCCATTGGTTCATCCCTTCATCACTTCATCCCCCCTTCCATCACATCCTAACTCTCATTGCTTCATTACTTGCTTCATCACTTCATTGCTTCATTGCTTCATCCCTCCTTTCATAACATTGCTTGATCACTTTATTGCTTCATCCCTCCATCACTCTTACTCTTTTTGAATGGCCCCTCAGCAAACCTCCCCCCGCAAGTCCACTCCAACAAAGTAAACATCCCCCAGGAACTCAAAATCCAACTATCCCTACTCATCGGCTTCCAAAGGCTCAGCTCAGCTCAAGAGAGCTGATCACATCATCCTTGTAAACTGGCTCAAAATTCCCTCAAACTATGACACTTTCTTTGGATTGGACAAAGAAACACAAGTTTCCCAACCTCCATCCTCTAATTTTAATGGTTATCTCCTGATGACCAATGAACTAACAAATAAAACCAAGGTAGGCTGGCTCTTCCATCCAAACAGATGGGGAAGAAATTCAAAAACTATCAATAAAAACCTTGCCCCTTCAACCAATGATTACAAGCCCCATTCTGTCCCTGTGACTTTATGTTTCCCAATTCATCTCCTCCCATCCACATACTACATTTTGGCTGAGGATCAAGAAGGGATTCAATTTATCTTATAAGAGTTTGAGGGATTCAATCCCTATTCTTTCCATTTCTCTGTATTTTTTTCAAATCATCTCCTCCCATCTTGCTCCCTCCCAGGCAAATTCTCTTCTTGGGGTGAGGATCAAGAAGGGATTCAATTTTCTGTATAACATTTTGAGGGATGAAAGACTTATTGTTTCCAAATATCTGTATGTTTGTAAAATCATCTCCTCCCATCTTGTTCCCTCCCAGGCAAGTTCTCCGCTTGGGGTGAGGATCAAGAAGGGATTCAATTTTCTGTATAAAATTTTTGAGGGATGCAAGCCCTATTATTTCCACATCTCTGTACGTTTGTCAAATAATCTCCTACCATCTTGTTCCCTCCCAGGCAAATTCTCTGCTTGGGGTGAGGATCAAGAAGGGATTCTTCTTTGCACAAAATTTTGAGGGCCAGGGAAGCTTGACAAGTCAAAATTTAGTTTCACAAAATGGGATTTGAGCCCATGAACTCAACATTGGTAATTGACGCTTGAACCACCAAGCTAATTGTGCCATTTCCAGATGGACCAATGTACCTGTCCCCCCTTGAGTTAAAGTTAGGAAATATCATCCTTCTTAGGGGGTAATGTTAGGATTGGTTTCCCATGTTTATCAGAGGTTTTCTTTGTCCTCCTTAGGGAAATATGCCCCATGATCAATTGTAACTGCAAGACTCCTAGGGACTCACCTAATTGAGCTGGCCTACTGATTTGAGTTTTCCATAGGTCCCAATCAGTAAACAGCCTAGGCACAGGAAACAGACCAATGAAAACAAATTTTTCAACAATTTTTGAAGAGGCATTCCAGTCAAACAAATTTGTTGTTTGGCTAATAGATCACCAGCGGCCTTGGATTGAGTGGTTGTATGCTCTTTGATCATACTAGGATGGTTTAAAAAAGTGGCTTTTGCATCAACCATGTTAGTTTTATTGATTGGGATTAGAGGGGGGGGAGTCATCATCATCATCATCAACCCGCCGGCTCCGCAAAACTCAAAGAGTTTCATCCAACACAACCCAGAACCATTGGATGGCTTGAAGTGGAATTGGTAATCCATCACCTCTCCGTTTCTGCTTGGGAGGAGCTTGGGCCTTTTCCAAGTATTTTTTTCCTAGGTTACTTTTAGATTCTAAGTGTGAGTCTGATAAAATGGGATGACCTTGGGTATCCAACTCTTCCACACTGTTGCTACTCTCATGACCATTCTTGGTGATTTAATTTATGGTTTGATTCTGGCAGTAATATTCATAACCCAAGAGGGAGTAGGTTGTTATGACCACATCATGATAAGCAAGTGCATGAGGATCAATTGTTTGAAAGTTGCCATGGTAAATACAAACCAATAAGGATGATGATGACTTAGGAATAGGATTAGAACTCCCATCACCCTTGATAGGCTTACACCAAAGGTGTTCTTCAATCTGACTGTCCCAATTCTAAACTGTAGAGAGGGGACAGATGATCAAGATTGCACAAGATTTGACCTTGATGAGTTGGAGACAATCCTAAACTGCAAGAAATTTCTTGGTGGCCAGGTTACCTTCCTTCTTGGATTGTGGCAGGAGAGGAGCAGGAGAAGGAGGTGTAAATTGTGATCAATTGATTGCTGGAGGCGGCAGAGGACAAGGAGGAGGCAATTGATTGATTGCGGGCGGCGGGAGAGGAGGAGGAGGAGGAGGCAGGTTCAGTGACTGGTTTCCCGTTAACATCTGGGAAAATTTACTTGCTTTGCAGAATTTGGGAAGTTACCTGGTGGATTGAGAAAGGAGGTCTGGGGGGACCTAAAGGTTGAATGATCAAATGATCAGCAACTGATGAGGGGAAGGAAGAGGAGGAGGGGGGCTTACCAGGGGTGCCAACAAAAGGAGTGGTGGAGCAAATGGATGAGGTGGTGGTGGTGGGTGAGGTGAGGTGATGGGTGTTTGGTGAGGAGGAGGAAGGAGTAGACCAGTGGTTAAGAGTTCAGTCAGCTTTTTTGTGTTTTCAACTTGCTTCTGGGAAGTTTGATTGGAAATGTTGAGAAAGATGGTAATTTGATGTGGGTTGATGAGATGATGATGGGATTTGTTTGAAGATGGAGATGTGAAGCAATAGACATGTGAAGCAATGGAGATGAGATGTGTTTGATGTGATGGAAATGGGATTGGTATGGATCTGCTGACATGGATGGGTGTTTTTGATGTGCTGGATGGTGGATGGATGATGATGCATAAATGGCGGGTTTAATGGTGGGTTTGATGTTTGAAATCCGCAATTTTCATGAAACCAGCCATTTTGAAATACACCAGTTAGGGGGTATTTGTATTTCAGAAACCCGCCATTAAAAATTGCGGGTTTGGTCAAAAAAATGGCTGGTTTCTAATGGCTGGTTTGCTAACTCTGATACACCCTAATAATATTAAAAAATAGAAAAATATATAGAAATGGACAAAAAATTGAGTAATTAAAAAAATAAACAAATAAAAACAAATAAAAAAATATAAACAAATAAATATATATATATATATACATTTATAACCCATCCACAACTCCAATGGGTCAAGGGTCTTTAAAAACAACTCATTTTCCATTGTGAACAGGGTGTGAACAATTTCAAATTTAGCACTACTCAAAAATAACATACAAAATAGGAAAAATAAAAACTAAAAAGATGAAAATAAGAAATGAATAAAATTCAAAAATTCAAACAAATATAAAAGATACTAATTGAGACTTAACAAATTGGTTCAAAGCCAAATTCAAGATACCAAAAGAAAAAATAAAAAAATAAGCAGTAATTTTTTTTTTGAAAAAAAGGCAAACATAATCAGTGAAAGGACCAATTCATTTTCACATGCAGGTTATGGGTCTGAGGGCATTCAGACCTTGTTTCTTGCAATTCTTTTAACATGATTTCCTAAATTTCTATTTTCCAAAATCAGATTAATATGTGCCACCAGTATTAACTTTCTTGTTTGGTGAGGAAAAAAACAAACAAAAATTATCTTAAAAATAATAATAGAATTTCTGCTTATTCAATAGAATTTATATCATTTTAATTTGAAGCTTGATACCATCCAAAAGAAAATTTGCTTATCACATAGGTATAAACCAAAGTTCTTAACAGTGGTGATAGAATTATTGAATTATGAATAAATCCATAATATCCCAAATATTCCTGTTATGTGAAGAGAATCAATTAAATTCATGTATTAAATATTTTTTTTGCAGGAATCTGCTGAGACCTTCCAGGAATCAATTTGATGTTTGACTCCAAAATCGCAAAAAAGTCAAAACATTTTTAACTCACAAACCCAAGTGCTACACCTTCCAGCAGGTGCAGCCTTT
Organism: Puccinia polysora; assembly: GCA_025617555.3. Classification (NCBI taxonomy): domain Eukaryota; kingdom Fungi; phylum Basidiomycota; class Pucciniomycetes; order Pucciniales; family Pucciniaceae; genus Puccinia; species Puccinia polysora. The sequence continues at coordinate 27,036,040 of CM062628.1, forward strand.
TTTTCATGGTGATCATGTTGAGTGTTTTAAGTTAAAATTATTATGATCATTGTTTTGAATTAGATTTTATTGGTAACTCAGTTCAAATTTTCTTGGGCTGATTGCATCATGAGGAGTATTTTTACTTCTTGTGATGAGATAAATTTAACACAAGTTGAACTTTTTTTTTTGGTGTTTTTTTTTTTTACTTTAGGTTTTGTCAAGTTACTTGACTTATTTGGTTTTTGTACTTTAGGGCTTGTAAAGTTACTTGTCTTTTTTTTGGTGTTTTTACTTTAGTGTTTGTCAATTTGAACTTGTATTTTTTGGCACTTTTACTTTAGGGCTGCTCCATAGACTCTTTATTTTTATCTATTTATTATTATTTATTTATTTTTATTTATTTATTTTTATTTATTTATTTTTATTTATTTATTTTTATTTATTTTTATTTATTTTTATTTATTTATTTTTATATATTAATTTTTATTTATTCATTTTTATTTATTTATTTATTTATAATTATCTAGGAGTCAAAAATGGATGGATAGGAGATTAGTCAACAGAACAGGGACATATAGAACATTCTTCAACCACAGCTCAGAAACTTCTTTTTTCTTCAAACACACAGTTCCAGATTATTTAATTTCCAGAGATTGTGTTCTAGATCTTGTCTTTACAGATCCTTTTCCTTCTGTTGAAAGGTGTTTGAAGAGACTGGAGTCTTACATAAATTGAGAGGTGGAACTGGAATCAAGTATTAGTCAGTTTTCTAGAGTTTAATGAGAATGATGAAGACATCTGGAAGTGATTTGACTCTCCCCAGTTTTTGGGCTGTTTGTTCTAAGCTCAGGATGAAGTTTTCAACATTCAGAAATTGAGTGCTTTGCTACAGGATTGTGTTTAACTTTTTTTCATCTGATTGCACTCAAGTTGGTGGCGTGAATCAAAGCTGTTTCAGTCTTGACTGAAATCATTTTTTTTCTATTTTTTTAGGAATCTTCTGAGTAGATTAAAAAAGAATTCTGGGTTTATAAGTCTGTTAGATTGGTTGATTATTTTGCTGATTCTGTCCAGGCTTGGTGGTAGTTTCTCAAGGATGGTATACCCTAAGATCTCTTCAGGAATAGAGATTCCCACTTTTTGCAGTTGGTTTATTGATTCTTTGATCTGGGTAATTCAATTCTGCATAATGTTCTGATTGAAGGTGATCAAGAGGAATTTCTTGTATACTCTGGCTCTTTTTGATGCTTCAGAAAAGGAAAAAAACTTCAGGGTAGATCTTCAAATAGCTTTTGAGTCCTCCTTATTAATTTGATTGATGATGTTTGCATGGATAGCGGGGTCTAGCTTCAAGATGAGGATATTTCTAATTCTGATTTTGTTGACAACTGTCAGATTCTGGCCTGTTGAATTAAGTATGTCTCCAAGTCCTTGTAGTTCTAAGAATTTTTCCATCCTATCTTCCAAGAGTGAGAAGTTATCCCCTTTCAGGCATGGTATACTTTCAATGGATATTTTGAGGATTTTCTGGGTTAGTTCTTTGGATATGAAAATTGCTTGATTTTGAGAGTGAGGCCTTGTTGTCTGATTTATCAAGGTTTCTTCCTAAAAGAAGTGCTTGAGATTTCAATGATCATTTAGAAATTGAGCAAATTTTGACTGTTAATTTTTTAAGTTAAGGACTCCTGATCCTCAATGTTGGCCTTTAATAATCTTTTTCTAAAACCAGAAACTTTTCTGCTAAAAAAGATGAGTTGTGTAAAAAAATTGGAAGAGGATAAGATTGGTAGATTTTATTGAGATGATCATCAGTTATAGGGCATCTGTCTTCAGTTCAAGGAACAAGGAAGGAGGAAAATGAGTGTTTGTTCTTACTGGGTCTGAAAAGGCCTGGGTTGATGGTGAGGTTCTGGTTGCTAACAGCCCTGTGGTTTAAACAACAGTGGGAGGTGTAGAGAATCCTGTGGGATTTGATATAAATAATTTATCAAATAGTTTTCTGGAAGTCCTTGAAGGGTAATTTACTATTGATTCTAATCCTTTAGAGTATTATTAAAAAATAAGGGTGTTTTTGGATTTCCTTCCATTTTAGTACTATAGTAAGTATGCACAATAGTTTATTTAAATTAATGGCTGGTTTCTTTTGGACTTTAAATAGGCCTGAGATCAGACCTGGATTAATTATTGACTGATATTTATAGTGTTTTTGAAGAATAATCCAGAGGTATTGGATTATTGGTCAAGGGTTTGATCAGGTATATGTGATCTCAACCAATATCTCAATGTTGAATGGTAAAGGGCTTTTCTTTTAAGGGGTTTTTTTCAATTTTCAAAAAGTTGAGTTTTATAATTTCTGTTATTTGATTTCCTGTTGGTTTGTAATTTTACTTTTTACTGATAAGACTTAGCTGGGTGAGCTACCACAGATTAAAGATGGATGATAGGTGAGTGATGAGTATTGATGAGGGTTAAGGGTTGATGGGTTCTAGGCCCTGGGAAGAATAAGGAGTGATAAGGGGTGAGGGTTCTCTGAGGTCTGGTACCTGGGAGGAATGAGGAGTGATTCCCTGGGAGGCATGAGGATACAACTTGGATAGGGCAGAGAGGCGCTCCTTAAATATAAAAATCCCCTCTCAGGGGTTTCTCAAGGCTTCCCCTGAGGCTCTCCCTGTTCTGGTGAGGAACAGTGAGATACAGTTAAATGAGGAATTTCTTCTGGTTGGAAAAAGGGTTTACAGTTACATGAGTAATTTCTTCTTGTTGGAAAAGGTTTTACAGGAGTTTCATCCATGCAAATCCTTGCATAAATTGCTGTTTAGTGCTGACAAGGTGGTTTTATACTTGTTTCTTGTTTGTTACTGAGTGTGCTTCCTGCATAAATTGATGTGCAGTGCTGTATTGAGCTTGTAATGATATTTTGTTTGGTACCACATTATCCTGCCTGCATATATTGCTGTGCAGTAATGGGGTGAGTTTGTACTGGTGGTAGGCTTGGTACTTCTTTGTACTTTTGGTGTGTTTGGATGTACTTCTGAGTTCTGATGGTTTGTTGGTGTCACATGATCCTGCCTTAATACATTGCTGTGCAGTACTGAGGTGTGTTTTTACTGGTGGTTTGTTGGGTACCAAATGATCCTACCTGCATATATTTCTGTGCATTACTGAGCTGAGTTTTTACTGGTGGTTTGTGGGGTACCACTTGGTTCTGCCTGTATATATTGCTGTGCATTGCAGGATTGATTTTTTACTGGTAGTTATTTTGGACCACTTGGTTCTGCATGCACATATTTCTGTGTGGTACTGGGGTGAGTTTGGTACTTCTGAGTGCCTTGCATAGATTACTTATGTATATTTCTGCACAGCCTCTGGTCTCCTGATGGGTATTTTTTTTGGTTCTGCGTGCAGTGCCTTGCATAGATTACTTCTGCATACTTCTGCACAGCCTCCTGTATGTTTATTCTTGTATGTTTGATGAGGTGATCTGGTTGATACTGGTTTCCCTACCTCCTGAATATATTACTTCTGTATACTTCTGCACAGCCTCTGGTCTCCTGCTTGATAGTTTGTTTGGTTCTTTATTTGTGCTGTATGTGGTATGTATTTGAGGGCTTCTATTGTATTTCCATATGTCTTTCACTGGTCTGTGAAACCTGATTGGGTAGAGGTTGGCCGTAATTTAGTTTTTTGGGCTGTAGCTTCTAATCCATGAGGGATAGAGGGGTACTTTGGCTGAGTCACTATAGGCTATTTTTTATTTGAAATCCATTTCTGGGGTTAATTTTAAGATTTTGGTTATATTTATAGCAAAAAAGTGAGTCTGATGGCCATATGACATCTTTAGAGCACCACAGTGGTCTTTGTTTTTTTAAATTCTACTCAGCAGCGTGGTCAACTCCATGTCTTTGGATTCTGATTGATATTCTATTCTCTTCTATTTTTCTAGGCTCCCAGGAAATTATTGTTTTTTGGTTGACTGTTGAGAGTTGGTCTGACGTTTTTCTAGGGTTTTTTGGTTTCTAGGGGATGATTAAATTTTTGTTTGTTTGGAAAAAAAATTGTTCTTCAATTTTTTGCTTGGTCTGGAGGAGGCTGATGTTCTAATTGGTTGTTTAATTTTTTGAGGGTGCTTGAATCCTTGTTTTTTTTTTGGAAACACTTTGGTTGTTGGTGGGAGGTTTTATTTGAGTCTGGAGTGGTTTTGAGATGAGGTGGACAAAACAATGGAAGGGAGGAAAAGGTAGAAGTTGAAGGAGAAACTGGTATAGTTGTGCAACTACAGTGGGTTTTCCTGATTGGAAAAACTCCTGGCTGCGGAAAGTTTTCCCAATTAGGAGAAAGCACCATGGTTTTGATGTATTTTCTTGAGTGCAACTACATAAAATTGAATACAATTTTTATATATTTTATCTTTATTTTTTTTTTCAAACTGCTGAAATTTCAAAATTTTTTCCTTATAAAAATTCAAAACCAAGTGGACCTCTTTTACTTCATGATTGTGAGAATTCTTTAAAATTATTGGATTTTAATTTTGGGCTTCCTTTGGCTTTTTATCTTTGAGTGGAATCAGGCTCTTGAATTTGAACAGTTTTATACCGCCCTCCAAACAGCTTCTTCATTTCACCAATATAAAACATTTGTTCACCAGGTTGCGATTTCTGGAAGTATTCAAAAATTTAATTATGGCATCTGTTTTCATGTTTTGATTTTGAAGCTAATTGAGGTTTTTTAACCTTAATTAAAAGCTTGAATACCATTTAATTTGTTAAAGAAGAATAGAAATCAATCAGAAAGATATTTATTTTGAATTTGAAAAGAAAAAAAATACCCCAAAGGAAGCTTTGAATTGCCATTTAGGACAGACAATATCAATTTCAAAGATTTCACCCTTGTTGATAGCTTATTTAACTTTTTGAATGAACTTTATACCCCTATGGGACAATTGATCACAATTCAAACAGGAATCAGTGGAATCAGAGATCTGATGAAATGAATGAATAATTTTGAGGGAATAGTGGCTGATTTCTTCACAAAGATAAAATTCACAGTGGGGAAAACTAATAATCTGTTTGAATTGTTTCCAAGCTGCTTCAGTATCTTTTTCATATATTTTAACAGGTATTGATATATATTTTATGAACTACCTGGGAAAAGGAGCCAGTAGAGGAATGGATGAATATTCTCATATAAGAATGAAGTCCTTTTATTTCTCAAGTACTTGTGCTTTCAAATTTGAAATTTATTTTGAAAAAATAAGAGACCTTTTGTTGTTTTTATTTTGGGGGGATCCAACTTTTAAGGATATAATCAGGAGTTGGGGAATCCAGACTAGAGAAATTGTGGTCAATTTTTACTTATAAGAGGAATCTTATTTTGAAGGGTCAAAATGATGTGAATGTTTCTGTAATAGTATCTAGTCTTCTTCAGATTTGAAATTTTTCCACAAGTGGGTTTGAATGTTTTTGAAGATATACCATAAAGAGATAAGATCATTGGAAGATGGGAATATAGTTTAAATTCAACTAATGAATTCTTTTTATTTTCATGTTGAGATGACCCTTGGTTCTTGATCTTCTGATATTTCTTGAAATTGAGTGAGGGAACATTGATAGCTTTTTTCCCTCTGAAGATTGGAGATAAGAAACAGAAAAAAACTTATAGATTTCTTAACCAATTATTTACCTTGACAATATGAATCAGGTGAAATCAAAAAATTATTTTTTTGAATTATTGGTCCACCATAATAATAGGGGTAAATTCTCTTTCCAGCTTGAGGAAATCAGGGTGGGGAATCAATGAAGAACTGAAATTTCCATCAACATTAGGGTGTATCAAAGTTAGCAAAACCGCCATTAGAAACCTGCCATCTTTTTTTTCCTAACCCCCCATTAAAAATGGCGGGTGCCTGAAATACACATAACCCCTAACTGGTGTATTTCAAAAATGCAGGTTTCTAAAATACACATACCCCCTAACTGGTGTCTTTCAAAATGGCTGGTTTCATGAAAATGGCTGGTTTCAAAAATAAAAAAAAAACAATTTCATCCATCCACCATCCATTAAATGCAAAACACCCATCCACACCTCCACCTCAGCAAATCCATACCAATCCAATCTACATTGCATCACACACATCAAATCTCCATTGCTTCACATCTCTATTTGCTTCACATCTCCATTTCTTAACATCTCCATTTCTTCACAAAAATCCCAAAATCATCTTTCTCAAAATGTCCAATCAAACATCCCACCAGCAAGATGAAAATGAAAAAAAGCTGACTGAACATTTTTTATTATTTGAACCTGATTTAGAATATGATTCAGACTCCAATTTGGAATAAACCTGGTTAGCTTTGAATTCTCTATTGAAAAAGCAATACATGGTTCCACAAACACACACTCTCCACAACCTTATGTATGAAAGGCAAAAGCTTTACCTACTCCCCAACTTAAGCCTCCAGCAACTGTTACAAACTCTATTGCCTTCATTCATGAAACTTTTTGAGATGATTGAAGACCACCACATCTTCCAGAAAGATTCTCAGAAACCTCAATGCAATCCAGCTATCCAACTGGCTGTTGCTCTTTGTAGATTGAGATCAAATGGAAATGGAGCAGCAATTCATCAATTACAAAATCTATTCTTGGTTGGTTATGGATCCATTGGCCTATACACAAAAATAGTCATGATTTCTATCCTATCTTTCTGTTTCTTGGTCCTGTGTTGGCCAACCAAAGAAGAACGCAAGGAGATATCTCAAGTAATGGAGACTGGAGGCTTTCCCGGTTGCATTGATTTTGTTGATGGAACCACTATTCCCTTGAGTCAAAAACCCAACCTAGATGGCAACCACTATTTTGATTTGAAAAAAAGGCAATTGATTCATTTCCTTTCCAAAGCCTTTGAAAATAAACTGAACAAATATGTTCCATCTGTTTGTATAGATACTCTGTGTCACTAAAACTTTTTTTTGATAACAACAAGAAGCTCAAATCCCTCCATGCTGGCCTTCCAGGTTCTTGTCAAAATTCATATATTTTCAATTGGATTCAGAGTGCCCAAAAACCAGATAACTTCTTTGAACAAGATCAATACCTTCTGGCCAATTCAGCTTATGCTAGCGGGAAATATGTGGTTCCTGTCAGCTTGCTACTATGTACAGAGCAACCTGTCATAGCAACACAAAACTATAAAAATAAGAATATCTCAATTAACAATAAAAGGAGTGAGAAATTCATAAATATTATTAAAGAAATGGATTTCTCACCCAAAATTAGGCAGGGTCACTCACTGACCCCACCCTTGAAATCCAAGTCCTTACATTTTTAAAATAATTAAAAATAAAAGTACTAAAAATTACAACACCAGTATGACACCTTTTTTGCCATTTGGACATTTCACACATGTTTTCATGTATAGGGTTTACACCTAAAATTCACTCAGAATTAAGGTGTTGTGTATATTTTAGGAGTTACACGCGGAAATGTGTTATGTCACAATTCCCGCGCGCAGCCCCGCATCATTACATACCCCTATGTACTCATAGTAGCAGTTTCCTGCGTACAGGAGACCCGCGCGAAGCTAATTCTGCCACGCACGCAGCGGATCCCACCCCGCGCTCAGCTGAACTGACTGATCCCCGCGTCTGAGTCCGTTGTGACTAATCTGACAACCGGGTACCGCTCAAAAGAGCTACAACCTAATTAAGGTTGCCTGGCATATGTAACACGTTGACATATGCATTAGCAATAATCTAAAAAGATCAAAAATTAATTAAAATTAATAAATATTAAGTTTAGAACATTTTTTAATAATAAATTAAAGATCAAGGATTACCACATAAATCATCGACTCTGATCTTTGAAGACCACAAAAAACTACAAGGAGTGTTCATAAAAAGTATCAAAAATTATCTACGTGATCAGCAGATGATTGAAAATAAGTAAACGTCCACATCTGCCCATTCATAAGCAATACTAATAGTACAAATGAAGGATGAGTGCAGAATGATCAAATTTATGCTATAATAGATTAACAGATCCTGTGGCTAAAATAGTACAGAAATCCAGCAGATCTAAGGTCAGCTGATTGAAAGCACCAAGTGGACGTGCTAATCTTGCTCTTACTGGCTTGCCAGCCTCAGCCCATGAGCAGAACTCTCTCTACGCGCCCTGAGAAGCTCAAAGTCACCCCAAAAAGGTATTTATACAGACCTCTTTGGAAACATTATTCCATGATCAGTTTACCAGGAATTATTATTATCAATCAGACACTGTGTCATTTTTAGTCAAGTGCTTATGAATAATCTAAGCAAGTGATTTAAGACCAAGTCTGTAGTATTATTATTTATTTCTTAAAACCAATCAACCCTTGAAGTTTAGTCAGGCAATCCACCCCATCTGCTCTGAAACCCTTCCTATTATTGCAGGATTTTCGTGGTAAAGTGCTCAGAGTGAGTGTTTCCCTTCCTTTCTAGGCCATTGTGCTGTTATGCCCAGCCATTAGTGGAATAAGCCTTTTCTAAGGCACCCATCTTCATTCCAAGGTTCTTAAACTGCCTAAGGAGGCCCCTTGAAAAGAGGATGATTTGTCTGTAAAGACCCCCAGTAGTATAATACTGTTGCCCCTCTTTTATATACATATTGAGAACCTTTTATTACCAAACCAATTAAACCTTCCAACTGCTCTTATTAAATTGTTTATTTGAGCCTCTAAGCATTTATTTTTGGAATAATAATTATTATTATTATTCCAGTATTTTTATCACTCTCTGTAGCTAAAGGACTGCAAGGTTCCTGGTATCAGAAAGCTGACAGTTCCAGAATACCCCAATCTTTCATCCAAGGATCAAGCCAAAACTGGTTTCAACTGTCATCTTGCCCAATCACAAGTTTGGATGGAGCATGCCATAGGAATCCTGAAAGGAAGATGGGCCAGCTTATGGGAGATGCAAAACCAGCTACAAAATTCCAAGGGCATGAAGATCCTCATCAACTGGATTATCAGTTGTGTAATCCTTCATAACCTTCTTGCCAACATCAAAGATGAATGGGATGAAATATTTGAAGAAGATATTCCCAAACCTCCTCAAGTCATCCTGGTCTCATCTTCTACCTTATCTTTGGCCGTGAGAGAGCAGATTCTACCCCTCACACTTTCTCAACTTGATGAGTAGTATTTGGTTTTTAAATAGGTAAAAAAAATCACCAAATGTTTTTGGTTTTGGTTGTTCAGATCCTAGGCTGACTTGGTTTCTTTTCTTTCTTTTTTCTTTTTTTTTTTTTTTGGTGGACTTAGAAAAAAAAACAAATCAACACTTTGAAACCACCCACCTCACCCCACCAAACCACAGGTCCAATCCTCCTCCTCACATAACCACCTCACCCCACTAAAACACCGGTCCACACCTCCCTCCTTCTCACCAATCCACCTCACCCACCACAACCACCTCACCATCCACCTCCCCCTACCTCCAAGTTCACCTGGCCGGTCATCCTCATTTTTATCCTGATTTACTCAGTAGCCCAGGTAAGCCCCCCCTCTCATCCTCCTTGATTCATTGGAGCTGACCTCCCCCCTCCTCCTCCTCCCTTTTAGATCACATCCTTGGTACCTGAGGTAAGCAACGCCATCCTCCTCCTCTTTTTTCCATTGGCAAGCAATCACTTTATCACTTTCCAGTGGATTGCTTGCCAATTGATTGATTGGTTGAAAACCTCCAGCCCCTCCCACCTCAACCAATTGATTGATTTATTGGTGAACAAACACTTGCCCCTCCCACCTTTATTGGTTGGAAACCGCTGGCCCCTCCCACCTCAATTGGTGGGAAACCACCAGGCCCCTCAATTGGTGGGCAACCACCAGGCCCTCCAGCCTCAATTTGTCAATGACTGCCGGCCCCTCCCACCTCAATTTGTCAATGACTGCCCGCCCCTCCCACCTTGACCAATTGATTGATTGGTCAATGACCACTGGCCCCTGCTTGCTGGTTGATTAATTGATGACCTCTGGCCCCTCCCACCTTGATTGGTTGACAACTGCCAGCCCCTCCAAATTTCCAGCCAACCCACCACCCCTGCCACCTCCAATTGGCCAACCAACCCACTGCCCCTCCCAGCTCCTCCCAATTTATTGGCCAACTGACCCACTTTCCCTCTAACCTCCTCCTGATCAATAAATTGCCAATAAATCAATTTATAAATTGCTTGTTGATTGATCAATTGGCTGACCACCCCCTGCCCCTCATCCTCCTTCTCCTCCCTGATTATTGAATGTTGACTGATCTGGTATTTTTTTTGTAGGAAATTTCAATGGTATTTTTTTTTATTTTCTATGTTTTTTGATAATCTAAGCTGATTATACCAGACTCATGAATGTTTTTTTTATTTTTTTTTATTCCATGTAATTTTTCATTAAACCCCTTTGACCACCATTTCTTGATGGCCCATTCTTCTCCCACCAATCTCAAAATGTTAGAACTAATGGATTTTCATCTTGATCCTCACCCAAATCAAAGTATATGGTTTGGATGGAAAAGGATGGAAGGAGATAGTTTAAAAAACATACAGAGAAGTGGGAAGAAAAGGGCTTTCCAGAGAAGGAGGGCTCAAATGAGCAATTCTCAAATTGCATTGGAAGTGACTGAGGAAACAATTAATGAAAAGGTTGTTTGGTCTTCACGCAAACTATTTCCCTTAAACCTGTATCTTTCCATTGTTGAGAAAATTCAAAAACCCACCCCTGAAGAGTTGGAACAGGCCAAACAGAAAATCAATCCATTCCATTTCTTCAGCTCTAGAAATGCATATTTTCAAGATCAATCAGATCATGAGGCTATGGTTGAAATCATCAAATTTGTTCCTTTGAATGAACTCTCTGAGAAAGAGAAGAAGTACATCAACTCAGTAACAACATTCCTTCACCAATCCAAAAAATTTTTCAACACTGTTGTTCCCTCAAGATCTTGGGGTGGGAAAATGTGGGCAATTGGATGGAAAAAATCAATGGACTCTTCTGAGCTATTTGGAAAATATTTGAAGAAGGATGCTGTCAAATACTCCCCTAAAGAGTATTATTTTTTGAACCTTAGGTCTGACAAGGTCTCTCTAATATTGGGCCAAATGTTTTGATAATTAGCCAAACTTGTGTTTGATTCCAACCATGAAGCTACAATGGAAAAATTTATCCCTTCCTTCTCCTAATTGGAATTTTGATCTGTCCTTACTGCTTTTGACTGCTCCCCTCACATTACCTTCACCTCATACTCCCTCTAAAACTCATCCCATATTGACAAAGGTGATGTCTCCAACCATTCCTGTTTCTAATTGTCCCAAACAAAAAATGGGATGTACAACTTATCAACAACAAAAATGAATATCAAGTATCTGACAGCCAATTTGTTTTCCCAGACTTGGGGTTCAAGATTGATTTCAAACATGTTAAGTCAGTACTCCCTCCCCCCGGTGTCTCTGCACGCTCCTCACAGTACCTCCCCACGCGCTCCCTCTCTTACCTGGAGGGGGTTTTCTCAAATGCTCTCTCTCCTAGTCTATTCCTCCTATTGTTCAACAGGATCTCTAAATTGGGAAATCCTTTCCTCTCTTATTTTTCAATCTTACTTCTCTTATTCATGTCTCTATCTCTTTGTATCTACCTCTTCTGTCCTTTCTCCTATCTTATTTCCTTTCCCATTCTCTCAAAATATCTGCTCTTCCAACTCTCAGCCATTGATGCTTCTTCACCATCTCCACCTCCTTGATTATAAGTCTATAAGTCTCTGCCTGGTAAGACTCCGACTCCTTGAATATCCCCCACTAAATCCAATCTGATCTCCTAGTCCATCCAGTCTGCCTCCTTGTTTCCTTCTCAGCCTTTCTTCCCTTGATCTCTGTCGTGCATCCTGAATAACTCTGCTCAAGCCTCTTCTCTAAACATTATCTATTGGCTCTAGCTGTAGGACCATTCCCTCATGTCTCTTCCTATGAACTCCTGTTTCTTTCAGATTCTTTTTCTCTTATAATTTTTGCTCTTTGTACAGCCCATGCTGGTTCTGATTCATCTGGAAATCTAGCTCATTCTTATCATGGTTAAAATCCAAACTCCTGCAACAAAATCTAACCAAACAAACCTGCTGGGGCGGCCAAGTAGTTCCATCAGTTGGCGCTGGAATCTCATTTTGATGCTATCCCTCCTCTGAATGAAGAAAATTATTCAATATGGCAAGATAAGATTCTCATTTTATTTGATCTTAAAGATATCAAGGAAGCTATCACTTGGAACTCTGGCCCATTGTCTACCTGACAAGAAAGAGAAATATGAGCAATCATTCTATCAAAACTAGAAAGCGCAACTCATGCCAAAATGGTCAACTCCTCCAAAATAACTTCATCTAAACTCCTATGGGCCAAAATCACCCGTAGATTTGCCTCTTCAGAGACAGCAAATAGGGAAAGGGAATTTAATCACTTCCTCCACTCAGATTTGAATGGGAATGCTATTGAGGGTTTCATTACCAAAATGCAAAAGGTGATTACAAGGATGACTGATGTAGGAATTGAATTTCCCAAAGACATACTTGCATATTTAGTACTCTTCAAGTTTCCTCCAATTCTCAAAAACCTCAAGCAGCAAATAATGCACGTAGAAAAACATATGATGGTGGAAGTGATTTTCAATCACCTTACCCAATACAATAACAAGAGGAAGGCACAATCTTATACCAACAAACCAGCAGCAGATGTCTCCCTGTTGTTGACTGAGACCAAGATCCACAAAGATGAGAAGAAGATGAAAATGAGATGCCAAGAAGGATATCATTATCCTAATGCTCCACACTCTGAATCCTCTTGCTTCCATCTTCATCCTCAAATTTCACCGGAATGGTGGATTGTCTTGAGATTTTTATCCCTGTTGGGGCAAAAATGCTCATTATATCGAATTTACTTTATTACCAATTGAAAGAGAAGAAAATTTGGACCATTATGGAAAAAATAATCAACTCAATATGCTGAGTAATAATAAAGTTATGAAAGATTAAGTATCTGTGAAATATGTCACAGAAGTATCACCATAGCCTAGTAACCGCAGTACATCATACTAATGAAGAAAAGAAGAGATATTATGAAATGTATAAATGAAAAAATTAAAAGAAAATCTCATGTATTTAATTCTGAAATTTCCTATACAGATAAGAATAGCAAGGACTATCAGAGCAAATGAACATTTCAATTTCATTTCACTCCTTGGTAAAACAAAGAAACCAAGCAGAAAAGCATGTTTCATTCCTTTCCCTCTTATTTTGTACATAGTCATATTTCTGAGGGAGATCTTGTCTATAAAAGACCACCTCTAACCAGTTGTATTTCCATCAATTGATTAACATTCATATTCATTCATCAAAACTCTTCCATTTATTGAATCAATAAAAATATTATTAAACTTATCTACCAACAATCATTGCTATTTCCAATAGATTGAACAACCAAATGAGTGGAAAAACAAATCTAAAAAGACTCCAAACATCAATTAACACACCTTTTTAACCCTCTGGATCAATGTAGACAACAATCCCAACCTACTTCTAGACTCAGGAGAAAATGTCCATATATTTAACAACCTAAAGTATTTTTCCTCCATCAAACTTCAGGTAGAATGAGAGGAAATCAAAATTGGCAAATTAGAAGCCAATCTCAAGATATGCAGAATTGGAATGGTAAAAATAGAATGGAAAGACTCAATGATTTCTCTTGAAGAATGCGTCTATGTACCCAACATTGTTGTGAATCTCATCAGCCCTGGTATTTTTGCCAAGAAAGGCAGCAATCTATCCCAAGTTAACAACAAGTTCTCTGTCACTCTAGGTAACCAACTTGTATTGAAAGGATTGATTTGAGATAACTTATTTGTCATAGAAAAACCTCAATCAGAGGGTCAAAACCATTGCTTCAGGAGTAAAATTACTAGATCTACATTCTCTTGTTTTTCCTCTCCCGCGATTAAACCTTTAGACCAAATTCACCTTGAACTCATTGGCCCAATCTCACCACTACATTCTCACTCTAGCAGAAAACTACTCTGGCTACTTAGCAGCATTCCCTCTGACTTCTAAAGACAAGACTACCCAAGTGATCATAAACATCCCCAAAATCAAACACAAGAGATTGAAATATTACCCTTCCAAAATTCTCTCAGATAAAGGAACCAAATTAATTAACTCTACCTTCAAATATTTTGCCAAAGCAAAACATATCAAGTTACAAAAGTTGGAACCTTATCATTCACAACACAATGATCAAGCTGAGAGATCTAATAGAACAATCTTTGAATCCGCCCCAGCCACATTCTCTTCAACCAGGTTGGCTAAGAAATCTTGGAATATAGTAACTTGAAGCTGCTGCTTCATGCTTAATCAAATTCCTCAAGAAGGTAATAACCTATCTCTCTGGGAAGTCATGTTTGGCAAGAGCCTCCCCACTAATTATTTGAAACCCATAGGTACTTCTGTTATATATCTTGCTAATTGCACTCAAAAAGGACAAAAGTTTGACAAGAAGGGACTTGAGGGCATTTTGATTGGTTTCATCCCCACCTTCCACTCTTATCTTATTCTCAATTCACTTGGTGCAGTTGTCAAGAAAAAAAATGTAAGGTTCCTCAAAACTCAACTGAACAAATTCCCCTTCCTCAAATTGCCTGTTCTGAACCTATTTTCTCAATCTGAACTGGACAGCCACAAAATCAACTTCTCAACAAGCAACAAGCAATATACAATCAGGGAAACCAGCCCTGAATGCCTCAAATCAGACTCCAATCTGAAGGATACCAACTCCTTGGAAGCCCTTTCCCCTGATACTCCTCTCCCTCATGTTCCGGAACCAATAAATCAAAGGACCAATCTAACAACGCAAATTCAAATCCAAAAACCTCAAAGGTATGGCTTCCATCACTACTATGAGCCCCCTTCTTATAAGGCGGCACAAAAATTTCCTGCATGGCCTAAATGGAATAAAGCTTCAGAAGAAGAACTGAACTCTATTGAATTGCAAGAGGTGTGGGAAGAATACTAAAAAGTACCAAACAATATATTGAACACCACTTGGTTATTCATACTGAAAGAAAACTGTCATGGTGAGCCCCCAAAATACAAGGCCCAACTGTGCGTGCAAGGTTTTGACCAGGTTCAGGGTGTGCATTTTGACAAGAACTGGGCCCCAACTGGAAAACTAGGATCTCTGTGCCTTTCTCTGCTCTAAGGTTTGAAGAATAAGATGGTATTCACCCAATTCAATTTTAAAATAGCCTTCCTCCATGCACCACTGAATGAAACTGTCATAATTAGAACACCTAAAGGATCAAACAGAAAATCACCCTATCTAAAATTGAAGAAATATCTCTACAGTCTCTGCCAATCTCCTAAGAACTGGTACAAAACTCTTACCACCTGGATCAAATTGCAAGTCTTCCACAAGTCTACCAGTGATCCTTTCTTTTAGCTCAACTCTAAATTGGGAGAAGCTATCTACTTTCAGGTCAACAATCTTATTCATTTTGGATTGTCAAATATCTTTGCTACTAATTTTCTAAATAAATTCTTGAATTCTTCCTGCCACTCTCCAAACACCATCCTTGGCATGCTGATGGAGATCAACAAGGAAAAAATACTCCTCAGTCAGCCAAATCACATTGATTCAGGGTTGGAAGAACTATGTCTCAGTGATTTCAAGTAAACCAACTCTCTGCTAACTCAAAACTTCCATCTTGAACCGGCGTTCAATGAAGATCATGCACAATTCTCTCAGCTCAAAATAAACTACCAATCTGCTATTGGGCTTCTAAACCATCTCTCCCAATAAACTCATCCAGATATTGCATTTGCTGTCTCTAGTCTGGCTAGGTTTAATACCAAACCCGGATCATCACACTGGAGGGAAGTGCACAAGGTCTGGAAATATCTGAAAACCACCAGAAATCTCAAACTCACTCTCAAGTACAATCCCTCTCAGTAAATCATCTTGGGTTAAAGTGATTCAACTTGGGGCAATGAGCCCACATTTTTTAAATCTCAAACCAGGTACATTATTTGTCATTACAGAAGCCTGGTTATCTGCAAATAATCAAGACAAAGAAACATAACCTACTCTTCCACCAAATCTGAACTCAATGCGCTCCTAGACTGTTATGTGGAACTTATGTGGATTACCCATCTTTTCAAAGAAATATACCTTTCTCCTGAGTGTAAAAAAAAATATATATTGATAACAAGGGCTTAGAAGATAAAATAAAGAAATTGGGGTCACACTCTAAATTGCAACACATCAATATTAAGACTAAAGGCCTGCAAGAAGATTTCTCTCTCTCCAAGTTTGACCTAACCCTTATCTCAACTAAAAAGATGATAGCGGATAGTCTCACTAAAGCATCCTCTGTCAATTCCCTCAAGATTCTTCAACAAGAATTCTTCACCTAAGCCCTGTTTCAAATCTTCTTTACGCTTCCTCTCACCAGTCACAAGGGGTGTTAAGTCAGTACTCCCTCCCCCCGGTGTCTCTGCGCGCTCCTCACATTACCTCCCCGCGCGCTCCCTCTCTTAACCGGAGGGGGTTCCTGTCAGCTCTATGATACCAGGAACCTTGCAGTCCTTTAGCTACAAAGATTGATAAAAGAATTTGGAGCTATAATATTCCAAAGAATAAACAATTTACAGCTCCAATAATAATATGGTAAGAGCAAGTGCAAGGTTTAATTGGTTTGGTTATAAATATTTTAAATATAATATAAAAAGGGGGGCCACAGTAATATACTACTGGGGGTCTTTACAGACTTGGAAACCTCTCCTCAAGGGGCCTCCTTAGGCAGTTTATAACCTTGGAATGAAGATGGGTGCTTTCTAAGGCCTTATCCACTAATTTGGGCGGGCAAAACAGCACACAAACCCAGAGAAGGAAGGGAACAACTTACTTGGGAAGTAGTCCACAGAAATCCTGCAAAGATTCAGGTAAGAAGCTTCAGAACAAATGGGGTTGGTGGCTGGTTCAAACTTCTGGTTGTTGATAGTTATTTAGAAAATAATAATAATAATACTTCAGACTAGATCATAAATCACTTGCTTTCTTCTTGATAAGCACTTGAATAACAATGACACAATGTCTGATTGATAATAATAATATTTCTGATAACTGATAACTTATTACTGATAGATTCTTTTGGAACAAAAGGGCAAAAAGAGCCTGTTTAAATATTCTTTTTTGGGTGCTTGAGGGCCTCTAGAAGGGGTATTAGCCATGGGCTGAGGCTAGGGGGGCAGTCAGGGCAAGATTGGCACGTCCTCAAAGTGCTGTTAGCCTGCTGGCCTTAGATACGTCAAGGAACAGCTCCTTTTTAGCTGCAGGATCTGTTAATCAACAGATTAGTCATTTTGCTGATCCTGCACTGATCCTCAATTTGTACTGTAAGTACTGGTCCAAAGTGAGCAGACGTGGATGTTTATTGATTTTTCGTCCTCTGCTGATCCTGTATGTAATTTTTAATAATTTTTACGACCACTCCTTGTGTAGTTTTGTGGTCTTTGAAGGTTCTGATCAGCTCATGACGTAGTGAGTCTGGATCTTTATTTAATTAATAAAAAATACTAAAAATTAGTTAATAACTAATTTTAATTGACTTTTAAGGTTTTTAAACTGTGATCTACGCTTGTGTGGTAGCTTTACATATTTAGAGTAGATCCTACTATGTTGTAGCTCCTCTGAGCGGTACCTGGCTGTCAGACTGATCACGGAAGGCTAGGCGCGGGGATCAGTCCATTCAGATGCGCGCGGGGACTGATCCGCTGCGCGCGTGATCACGGAAGGTTAAGCGCGGGGATCAGTCCATTCAGATGCGCGCGGGGACTGATCCGCTGCGCGCGTGACTAGGTCACGAGATTACCTGCACGCGGGAGGGATCAACTGCTCGCGGGAGTCCAGCGCTGTAGGGACGCGGGGCTGCGTGCGGGAATTGTGACAAAACACATTCCCCGTGTAACTCCTAAACTACACAAAAAACCTGGATTTTGACTGAAATTTAGTTGTGAAACCTATACATGACATATCATGTGAAATATTAAAATGGCCAAGAGGTGCCATATTGGTGCCGTGGTCATTTACCATTTTCTTTTAAATTAATTAAAAAATATAAGGAGTAAGAATTCAAGGGTGGGGTCTGCGAGTGACCCTACTTTATTTTGGGTGGGGAATCCATTTTTGCAATAATATTTATGGATTTACTACTCCTTCATTTTATAATAATTTTATTTATTTATTTATTTTTTTGTTCTTTTTATTTTTGTTAATATTATTATTGTTGTTGCTTTGTCAGGTTGCTCTGTGCTAAGTAGAAGGCTGACAGTTCCCCCAAATGCTCTCTCTCCTAGTCTAGTCCTCCCATCTTTCAACAGGATATTTCAATTGGGTGATCCTTTCCTCTCTTATTTTTCAATCTTACTTCTCTTATTTATGTCTCTATGTCTTCTTCTCTACCTCTTCTGTCCTTTCTCCTATCTTCTTTCCTTTCCCATTCTCTCAAACTATCTTATCTGCCAACTCTCAACCATTGACGCGTCTTCACCATCTCAACCTTGTTGATTATAAGTCTATAAGTCTCTGCCTGGTAAGACTCCAACTCCTTGAATCTCCCCAAGTAAATCCAATATGATCTCCTATTCCATCCTGTCTGCCTCCCTTTTTCCTTCTCAGCCTGTCTTCTCTTGATCTCCGCTGTGCATCCTGAACAACTCTGCTCAAGCTGCCGCTCTCAACGTTCTCTATTGGCTCTAGCTGTAGTTCTCTTCCCTCATTTCTCTTCCTATGAAATCCTGTTTCTTTCAGATTCTTTGTCTCTTATACTTTTTGTTCTTTGTACAGCCCATGATGGTGCTTATTCATCTGGAAATAAAGCTCAGTCTTATCAAAAGGGCATTGTGAAAATTTTTTGGGCAGCAAACAAGTACAAGCACTTTACTTTTCCTGCAGTGGATACTGCCACACATACTAGGATGGCCATGTCCATGCAAATCAATAGAACAACTCAAACCACTACAAGGGCTTGGCCAGTGGCAAAATATACCTTAGGAAAAAAATTTAATTAAAAATAAAAAAGTTTTTTTTGTTGGTTGTGTCAAAAATATTCTCAAACGTTGTTGCAATCAAAAATATTTTTTTTTGTTTTTGTTTTTAAAATTTTTATCAAATTAAATATATTTACAAGCCAAGCAATCAAGTAATTTCCTTTATTTCATCAACAGTTCTACTGCTACCAGTACATTCCATGGCTACCAATAAACTATCTTATTTTTCAGTGGCTAGCCTTTCCCTCTCCTCTTGAGTTGTTCTTGCTCTCTATCCTTCTCCTTTTCCTCTTTTTGAAACTCCAGCTTGGCCTTTTTGATTTTCCACTCAGCATCCAACTTTTGTTGATGAGCCAAATCACTTTCTCACATTTTATCACTTTCATCACATCCATCCTCTCCTTACTTCATTGCTTTGTCCCTTACTCTTATTAAATGGCCCCTCAGCAATCCTCCCCCTGCAAGTCCACTAAAAAATCCAATCAACCAAAGCAAAAATCACCCAGGAACGCAACATCCAACAATCCTCCCCCATCAGCTTCCAAAGGCTCAAGTCAGCTCAAGAGAGCTGATCACATCATCCTGGTAAACTGGCTCCAAATCCTTCCAACTATGATTCTTGCTTTGGATCCAACAATGAAAAAAAATTTGGCCAACATGCTTCCTCTTAGGTTAATGGTCATCTCCCGATGTCCAATGAAATCAATAATCAAACCAAAGTTAGGCTGGATCTTTCATCCAAACAGATGCAGGAGCAATTCAACAAGTATCAAATCAAGTACAAAAAAGCCCACTCAATGTCAATCCCCACTGGCTTTGGTATCACCAACTCCAATAAAGCAAAGGAAATAAAATTTGTGGTTGATACGTTTGACTCCATTTTTCATTTTTATGTTCAAATGGATGAAATATTTGGAAATAAGGCCAATATCACCCCTTTAGCTGCTTTTGATTCCCAAAAATAAGATTCAGTTGATGCTGAGGGCCTGGCTGTAGATGCTCAACCTATCAATGATGATCCCAATGAAACCTATGAGTGGCCCCAATCTGATGCGGAGGATGATGTTTCAACAGAATTGGCTCCAATCATGTCTACATCATCATTGATCAAAAATTCAAAACCTTCCTTGGAACCCTCATTTCCTTCTTTGGATTGCTCTCTTCATGGGGTGGAAGAAATTAACAACTTGGCCAATGAGGAGCAAGTTATTCCTGTATTCCCAATACCATCAACATCTGCTCAAGTAAGGAACCAAGACATTTCCTCTTCTGTCTGTTTAATCCTGACTGATTTAGATTGTAAAAAAATAGGCTCATTCATTCCTGAATGGCCAAATACTCAAGCCAATGGGGCCTCCCACATCCCCTTCAAATGAGAGCCATAATTTTCCCACACAAACCTCCTCTGAAAATGGAAAGAAAAAGGCCTTCAATTCCATCAACATCAAACCTAATAGCTGTCAAAAGAGGAGAAACACTTCAAATTGTTCTGGGCTTTGAGGAGTCATGGAGAAGCAAAATTCAAGTAAGCGCATTGGATTCTCCTCATTTTCAAAATCAAGCTCATTCCTATTCCCCTCCAAATAACAGTGAAATCACAAATTGAATCTGAAAAACTTAAATTTTAAAAGGAGAAGTGGGATTTTAAACTGGCTATGGATTGTAAAAAGCAGAAATCTGAGAGTTTGGCTCATCAACAAAAGTTGGATTCGGAGTTTCAAATGAAAAAGGCTGAGCTGGA
The DNA here is from genome assembly GCA_025617555.3 of Puccinia polysora. Taxonomy (NCBI): domain Eukaryota; kingdom Fungi; phylum Basidiomycota; class Pucciniomycetes; order Pucciniales; family Pucciniaceae; genus Puccinia; species Puccinia polysora. The sequence goes on from CM062628.1 coordinate 27,056,860, forward strand.
GTTTCAAAAAGAGGAAAAGGAGAAGGATTAAGAGGAAGGCCAACTCCAAAAGGAGAGGTAAAGGCTAGCCACTTAAAAAAAGATAGTTTATTGGTAGCCATGGCTTGTTTTGGTAGTAGTAGAACTGTTGATAAAATAAAGGAAATTAATTGATTGCTTGGCTTGTGAAATATTTCCTTTGATAAAAATTTTAAAAATAAAAACAAAAAAAACATTTACAACAATGTTTGAGCCTATTTTTAACCCCACCAATGAAAAAATGTTTTTTATTTTTATTTTATTCTTTTTTCTAGAATATATTTGACTGCTTTTCAAGTCTTTGCAAGTGTTGAGAGTTGTATTGTTCATTTTCAAAGACATAGCCATCCTAGTATGGGTGGAAGTATCCAATGCAGGAAAAGTGCAGTGCTTGTACTGGTTTTCCGCCCAAACCATTTTGAAAATACCTTTTTCTTGAAAACCAATTTAAATCCCAAGTCGGGGAAAAAAATTGGCCATCAGATACTTGATATTCATCCTTGTTGTCATAAAATTTGTCCATTCAATTTTTTGGTTGGGACCACCAGTAAAAAGGAATAGGAGGAGACATCACCTTTTTCAATGTGGGGAGATTTTTAGAAGGAGTCTGAGGTGAAGGTGATGTGAGGGGAGCAGTCAAAAGGAGTGAGCCCAGATCTTAATTCCAATGAAGAGAAATAGGGGATATTTTTGTCCAGCATGGTTTCTTGGTTGGAATTGTGTGCCAGTCTGGACAATTTTCTGAACATTTGGCCTAAAATTTGTGATACCTTGTCAGAACTAAGTTCTAAAAATTTAAACTCCTTGGGAGAAGCTTCAATAGCTCATTTCTTCAAATAGCATCCAAAAATTTAGAAGGGTGCATCAATTTTTGCCATCAAATTTCCCACATTTTACCACCCCAAGATCTTGAGGGACCAACCATGTTGAAAAACTTTTTGGATTGGTGAAGAAATTTTGTGACCAAGTTGATGTAATTCTTTTCTTGCTGGGATAGTTTATTCAATGGGAAAAATTTGATTATTTCAGCCAGAGAGTGGCAATTGGAACAATGAAGAACAGAAACATTTCCAGAGATGATGAAATGGAATTGTTCAATCTTCTGTTTGGCTTGTCTAAACTCTTTAGGGGTGGGTTTTTTTAGTTTTCTTTTTGGCAGAAATAGCAGGGTAAAAATCCAATATTTGTAGTTCAAGACCAAACCACCTGTCAGTTAAAACCATCTTCATTTACTTTCAAAGAGATTTCAGAATATCTCCTTTTAGCTCTCTTTTGCCAAAGAGGTCTCTGCTTGCCACATCTCTTTATTTTTTTCAATCGATCTCCTTCCATCTTGATCCCTCCCATGCACCTGCTGCCCTTTTGGTGAGGATCAAGAAGGAAATGATCTGGTTGTATAAAATTTTGAGTGGAGTGGGAGAAGCATGGGCAGTCCAGAAAGGGGGAAGGAGTCAACAGAAAAAGGGATCAAAGTGGGTTTGCATTGCATGGCATCCAAAAAAAAACAATTATTAGTATAGTATAATCAAGGTAGATGATCAACAAACAAAAAAAGCTATACCTGTCCAAGCTGGAGCAAAGAAAAAATGTGGGCTGGGCTGGAGGTGGGGTCAGGCAGTTGTTTGGCCAGGCAGAGGGGGGCAGTTGTTTGGCTGGGAAGAGGGGGGGGGCGGTTGTTTGGCCGGGAAGAGGGGGGGAAGTTGTTTGGCCGGGCAGAGGGGGAGCAGTTTTTTGGCTGGGAAGAGGGGGGGGCGGTTGTTTGGCCGGGAAGAGGGGGGGAAGTTGTTTGGCCGGGCAGAGGGGGAGCAGTTTTTTGGCTGGGCAGAGCGGGGGCGGTTTTTTGGCTAGGCAGAGGGGGGCAGTCTTTTAGCCAGGCAGGGGGGGGGGGCAGTTGTTTGGCCAGGCAGAGGGGGGGAAGTCTTTTGGCCAGGAAGAGGGGGGGCAGTTGTTTTGTCAGGCTGAGGGGAGGCGGTTGTTTGGCTGTGCAGGAGGGAGTCTCCTTGGTTGTTTGGCCAGGCAGGAGGGAGAGGAGGGGCTTTTTTGGGCTGAAGGTGGGGGCAAGATTGGTTGGTCAGCTGGTGTGGAAAGAGATTTTGTGTTCCATAAAATTCTCTGCAAAACCTCACTCTAAGCTCCAGAAAGCCCAAAAGCCCTTGAGTTAAACTCCTTTACCTCTGCAAATCTAAATATAATCCTCTTCTGCAAAAAATTTACTACAGCCTGAAGCAGTTTAAGAATCACTCCTGACCCCTATTCTGTTATCCACAAAACTATCCCGCCCTCAATATTAACCACTAAAGCTAACTGGCAGTGAATTAATAGTAAATAAACAATTCAGACTCCTCAACAAGCTCTGCACTTGAACTATATCCTAATTAAGACTCCAAGCACACCCGCTGGTAATCACACTTTTTGAAGCAGAAAATAAATAGAAAAACTCCTTTATTGTTTGCTTTCTAAGGTAATACTCCAATAATAAGTTGATTCATTGGTAATTCCCCCCCTTTTCTGGTAAGGGAAATGTCCCCCTTATATATGTACAACTCCAAAAAGAACATAAACTACAAAAGAAAGACCCCTCCTCTAACCGCCTCTGTGCATTCTGCACTGATCCTCCTTACCAATATTCAAATCCTTTACCCAATCCAATGACTTGCAGTAGGTTTTTAGATCATGTTTCCAATCTTCCTTAACAGTTGAGTGGCGCCAATGCATAACTAAACTCATCCCCATTGATCTTCCTTAGCGGATCACTCCCAATCCCGCATGCAGCATACTACAGATCCCTAAAAATCTGCATTCCGCCTCCTCAGCTTCAATTTTTATTGCCCCATAATCCCGCAGCCTCAGTGTGTAATCCATAATTGGCCTATTCTCTACTACTTAGCCTCAATTGAATGCTTCCGCACTCATAAATCCATAGTTGCTGAGGGGAAGTTATGTTTGACCACATTTTTTGTACGCAAAAGGCAAAAACTCTGCCTTATTGTGCCACAAAAAGTGTGCGCCGCACCAATTCTGAGCCCCTGAATTTGTACTCTGGATTAGACAGTCCACCAATGCACTCCTCCTGAGCCTATTGTGGTGCGGAGTTCTAACCATTTTTGAGCTTCTCCAAGTCAAATTTCCAGTGCTGAGCCTAATTGCCTCTGTGTCTATGAATAAACACCTGTCAGCCTGCTGGATGCCAAGACCCTTGCTATCTTTTAGCTACCAGAGTTGATAGAATAAATAATAAATATATTATTCTATAATTGCAGCAAAAATCCATAAATTATTTGGATAAAGATATTGCAAGGTTGATTGGTTTGGTTATGGTTTAATATTATAAATCAATATTAATAAATTAATAGAGGGGCCACAATAATATTGGGGATCTTTAACACCTCTCTTCAGGGAATTCACTTCGAAAACATGTATACCTGGTTACTTTGGAACCCTCAATTTATATTCTTAAAGGAGATATTTCCCAAAGATAATATATATATAAAATATATGGTGGTGTGACAGGGCCTTGTAGCCAAGCTCCCACGTCAGAAAAAGGATAATAAGACTCACTGGTATATTATTTAATCCTTTGGGTACCTGTTTGGGAGGTGCATTGATGGGTTAAAGCTATTACTGGGGTTGAAAAAGGTTGTTCAGCAGTTTAAATTGATAAAAAGGGTGGGGATGGCTATTATTAATCAGACTAAAGCCATAAATCACTTAATTATCTCTTATAAGTATTTGATTAACTTGGCACAGTGTCTGGATGTAAATATAACTGGTTCTATTGGTACCAATATCCTCAAAAGAGCTCTATATTTATAGCTTTTTGAGTCCCAATTCTGTCCTTCTGAGAGATATAGGGGCTCAAAGGGACGGGTGCTAAGGCTAGCAGGGCAACCAGTGGTAGCCTGTCATGTTTCCTTGGAGCTGTAGCACGGGTAGCATCTAATTCCACAGGGTATGAGAATTATTCTACCTTTTGATTGATGTTTAGACGTGTGAATAACACTAATCTAGCCACATGATTTATTATTCAATTAAATATTTTTGGAGAATATTCCCAGGAATTTAATAAGTCTTGTAGTAGACATTCCTACGGGTAATCTGATGTCAAGTGTGTTCTCATTATGTATTAGCTGATTGGAGTAAAATCATGATATTGATTTTAATCCTTATTTTCGAAAATCAGTTGATTTATTTAAAATAATCAATTAAAAAGATAAGCTATGAGAATTCATGTAATATTTTTACATCATCAGTTCCCTTTGTATGTCACAAAAATACTAATGTCTTGAAGTTCTCACAATTGTGTATTTAAAGTATTTTAAGATATTTTATAAATAGTAGTTATCTTATTTTTGGCATATTTGGTATTTTTAATTATATTTTATAAAAAATACTTAGAAAGGTTATTTAATTATTTTTATATACTTTTAGGTATTTTTAGATTATCTACTATCCACGGGGACATCTATTAAATACGTTGAATGTCCCGGTCTAGGTTGTAGCACCTTTAAATGGTACCTGGGCTTCTCAAGCCGCCTGTCACTCTGTCAGCCTGTAGTCCCACTGCTGCATACTTTTCAGATACCCGGGGCTGCGTACACGGCTTGTCAGAGTATGTTGACAGGGTTGCAGTGCTGCTGCTCAGCCATGCGTGGGTGTATTGGTTGCCGCAGCTGCATGCAGGAATTGTGACAAATCACATTTCCCCCCGTAAATCCTCCAAATCACAGAATTCTTGGATTCTGTCACAAAATTCACTGTGAAACCTATACATGGGGTTCCATGTGAAATATTAAAATGGCCAAAATTCCAAGGCCGTGTCTCTTTTCAGATCTTCAAAAATTATTTGAAAATATAAGCAGTAGGAATTTGAGGTAGGTGTCAGTGAGTGACCCAACCTTAATTTTTATGTAAATTCAGAATTTAAAATGATATTTCTAATATCATTTCTCCTTTAAGGAGTTTATTATTTATTTATTTTATTTATTTTATTCTGTTACTTTTTCAGCTTGCTCTGCAATAGTAGCAAGCTGACACCACCACACCGGGAAGGAGGGAGAGCAAGCAAGATAGGAAGCCTGGGAAGGAGGGAAAGGGAACAAGATGGGGGGCAAACAGAAAGCAAGAGGGGGGGCCAGGGAGAAAGCAAGGGAAGCAAGGGGGGGAGACCAAGAGGAGGGAGGGGCCAATTCAGCAAGGGCCAAGTCAGCAGGAGAGGGCCCAAAAAGGAGGATGAGGAGGAGGGGGGGAGCTTACCTGGGGTACCAACCAAGGGAGGAGGGGAGTTGATGGGTGAGGAGGAGGAAGGAATGGGTGGTGGGTGGGGTGGAGAAGTCAGCAAGATTGGTTGAGAGGGAGGGCAAAGGAGGATGAGGAGGAGGGGGGGAGCTTACCTGGGGTGCCAACCAAAGGTGGAGGGGAGGTGGTGGGGATGTGATGGTTGTGGGTGAGATGGAGTTGATGAGGTGGAGGTGGTGGGTGAGGAGGAGAAATTGGACTGGTGGTTTGGTTTTTAATTTTTGGTTTTTTTCTAAACCCTAAACCCAAGTCTACACAAGAAAAAAAAAAAAAAAAAAAAAAAAAAAAAAAAAAAAAAAAAAAAAAAAAAAAAAAAAAAAAAAAAAAAAAAAAAAAAAAAAAAAAAAAAAAAACAGAGTCAGCCTAGGATTCTTGGTTAAATAATCAAACACAAAAAAATTCTGTGATTTTTAGTTTACCTATTTAAAAACTGGATGCTACTCATAAAAGTGAGCAAGTGTGAGGGGTAGAATCCTCTCTCTCATAGCCAAAGATGAGGTAGAAGATGAGACCAAGATGACTTGAGGAGGATTGGAAATATCTTCTTTGAATATTTTGTACCATTCATCTTTGATGTTTGCAAGAAGGTTGTGAAGGATTACACAACTGATAATCCAGTTCATGAGGATCTTCTAGTCCTTGGAATTTTTTTATCTGGTTTTGCATCTCCCATAAGCTGGCCCATCTTCCTTTCAGGATTCCTATGGCGTGCTCAATCCAAACTTTTGATTTGGAAAGATGATAGTTGAAATCAGTTTTGGCTTGATCATTGGATGAAAAATTGCAGTATTCTGGAACAAGATATTTCCTGGTAGCATAAGCTGAACTGGCAAGAAGGTATTGATCTTGGTAAAAGTAGTTATCTGGTTTTTGGGCAATCTACATCTGATTGAAAAAATATGAATTGTGACAAGAACCTGGAAGGCCAGCATGGAGGGATATGAACTTCTTGTTGTTATCACAAACAAGTTGTAGTGACCCAGAGTATGTATACAAAAATATAAAAAATATTTGGTCAGTGTATTATCAAAGGCTTTGGAAAGGAAATGAATCAATTGCCTTCTTTTCTAATTGAAATAGTGGTTGCCATCTAGCTTGGGTTGTTGACTCAAGGGGATAGTGGTTACATCAACAAAACCAATTCAACCAGGAAAGCCTTCAGTCTCCATTACTTGAGATATCTCCTTGCGTTTTTCTTTGTTTTTCCAACAAAGGACCAAGCAACAGAAAGATAGGATAGCAATCATGACTATTTTTGTGTATAAGCCAATGGATCCATAACCAACCAAGAATAGATTTTGTAATTGATGAATTGCTGCTCCATTTCCATTTGATCCCAATCTAAAAAGAGCAACAGCCAGTTGGATAGCTGGATTGCGTTGAGGGTTTCAAGAATTGTTCTGGAAGATGTGGTGGTCTTCAATCATCTCCAAAACTTTCATCAATGACGGCAATAGAGTTTGGAACAGTTCCTGGAAGCTTAAGTTTGGGATTAGGTGAATCTTTTGCATTTCATACATAGGGTTGTGGAGAGTGTGTCTTTGTGGAACCATGTATTTCTTTTTCAACAGAGAACTCAAAGCTAACAAAGTTCATTCCAAATCAGAGTCTGAATCAGAGTCAAATAATAAAAAAATTTCAGTCAGCTTTTTTGTGTTTTCAACTTGCTGCCAGGAAGTTTGATTGACACGTTGAGAAAGATGGTGATGTGATGATCATGGGATGTGTTTGATGTGATGGAGATTCAAAGCAATGGAGATGTGAAGTGATGGAGATGTGAAGCAATGGAGATGTGAAGTAATGGAGATGTGAAGCAATGGAGATTTGAAGTAATGGAGATGAGATGTGTGTGACGCATATGGATTTTCTGAGTTGGAGGTTTGGATGGGTGTTTTGCATGCAATGGATAGTGGATGGATGATAATGGCGGGTTGTATTTTTGAAACCTGCCATTCTCATTAAACCCATCATTTTGAAATACACCAGTTAGGGGGTATGTGTATTTCAGAAACCTGCCATTTTTAATGGTTGGTTTGGTAAAAAAATGGCAGATTTCTAATGGAGGTTTTGCTAACTTTGATACACCCTATTATGGTTTCATTGCATGTTCTATGCAACTGTAACCAGTTAAGTTGAATAATATTTTGATTTAATTTCGATCAGATAACCTACAAGTTCAATTAATATTGGGAGGTTCTAGCTCAGAGTCAAATACTGGGTGGAGCAGAGGAGTTAATTTGAATTTTTGAGTTTTTCAATGAATTTTATCATCTATTCAAATTTCTCCCATCTGACCCCTTTGGTCTTTAATTTGTTGGTGTCCAGTCACTCACAAACATTTTTTAGGAAACCTTGAGTTCATGAGATTTTTTCAGTATGATTTAAGTCAAATTCAATTAGATCTTGAAATAAATTATCAACATAGTGGCTGAGTTGGTTGGATTATTGGGATTATTGCAAATTTCCAAGCATATTTTGAACTTTTCCTTATTTTTAGGTGACAATCCAGCCCAGGTGGAAATTTCATGTATTCCTTGGAGGAAATTTAGAAGATTTAACAATGCTCCATATGTCTGTTAAACAAGGTTTCAAATTTACATGGCATTGGTTTTCAAATAAATATCACTCTCTGGATCTGAATTTTATTCAGTCTCAAAAGCCTTGAGACCATGCTTTTCAGTGAGGTTGATTGTATGTGTCATAAAGCCTAAGACATTCATCTTATAATTGAACTCATTATTGGTGAGCAAATATGTTTAACTGGCTGTTGTGGTTACCAATTTGGGACACCTCATGAAATGGGGGAAAAAAATTTTAAAAAAAAATTTACATATATTCTTTCATCTGACTATCACCTAGAAAAAAAAAAATTCTTTGCTACTATGGGGAATTCCTCTTTCCCTTCTCCCGACTCTCCCCTATCCTAGAGCTCTAGGTAGGGCTCTCCATGGATTTCAAATTCTCAGAGCCTCCATTTAACCCTTCCTTGTTATGCTTGCCGCCCAAATTTTTGGCCAAGCGTGTGCACAATCAATCATTCCCTCCTTCATTGCCGCCATTGTCATCCTCATTGCTGACAACAACAAAGGCCTCCAAAAACTGCCATTGACAGCTTGCTGGGGTTTACTCCTGCCATCCTCATGAAATCATCTTGTCCCAATCATCTCCGTCACTGCTCATCCATGACTGCTGGCCACAATCCTTTGCTTTCATCATCTGCCAGTTGATTTGCTGACGGTCCTCATCCTGTTTCCCTCATTGCCTCCCAACATTGATCCATTCATTCTTTCTCTGGATCTCCAACGCCAAAATCTCCGCCCGCTGTTGCCTGTTGATTTCCTTTTGTAGTGGTTGACCACCAACTTGCCAAGCCATCATTGCGTGCGCAGCTCATCCCATTGCAACAGCTCTCATCTCTGCCTGCCATTGCAACTGTGGTTGCTGATCAGGCTCATCTGTTGCTCATCACCGCTGCCCTGTCTCTTTGTTTTCAAATTTTCTTTTTACTCTTTAATTTTTTTTCTTTGTATGTAATTCTCATTCATTTGTAAGTCTGGATTTTCCTTTTTCATATAAAAAAAATCCTCTTTCATTTGTGTTATCCCATTGTAAATATTTTACAGGGTCTCTTGCCCATAAAATGAGGGGCTCTCCCCTGCCTTTTGCCCCATCATCAATCATCCAGGAATCCATTAATACCTCATTTTTTTTGAGAATTAAATAATCTGTGGGGCCCCTCCCCCTTTATCTGAGCATCTTATCCAGGGTATATCTATGATTTCCCTTTGATACTTGAGCCTCTATACTCAAATCCTTGATCCACCCCTCTGTGGCCTTATCCATATCACCAACCAATAGTCTTGCTTGCTGAAGAATAATTCATTTGGTTGGATTTTTGAGTGTGTTATACCACTCCTTGATCCTTTTTTCTGACCATACTGGTCTTCAACATTCTTTGATTGTCCTTCTGGAACCAGTAACGTTTGACTGAGAGGTTTCTTTAAGATTGAAATCCGGAGTGTTAAACCCCCCTTATTTCCTTTGAATTTGAATTTTTTTTTCCATGCTACTCTTGAGTCCTTGAGAATTGTTTGGTTATTCTAGTTCAAATTATTTATTGCCTTGCTTCTAGAGCTTTTTAAAACAAATTAATTTTTTTTCTACAGCCACCCAAAGTTATCAAGTACCCTTCAAGGGCTTGATTGCGGAGAGTTGGTCAGGTTCATTTAGAACATGGAGGTTGGTTGGGATTTGGTTGATCTTTCCTAATATTCTGCCAACAAACAGATTTATTAGCTTGTGGGAATTGTTACTTACAACTGCCTTGTTCTATTGAACTCTGAAAAAACTTTAACTTATTTTTCTCAAGCCTTTCCCACATCATCTTGCCTCAGATAGTGTTGGTTCCATTGCTACCAATTACAATCAAATTTATCCCTTTCCATCAATTACTTATCCACTAGGTTCTCCACCTTAATCCCGGTTACATTTAAATATTTTTGTAACACTCAGGAGGGCAGCTTAAAAAGAACCTTTTACCCTCCACAGAACTGCCTGCGGCTCAGAACTGTTTGGATTCTTACACTGTGGTGATAATTTTTAAATAATTTTAAGTTTTGATTACCAATATCCTTTTGAGAAAGTTCATTTTTTCAAGGCAGCAAAGAAGATTTCTGAAAGATTAGAACCAGTGTTCAATCATTGAAGAACAGTTCAAGTACAATTTTGATTTCAAACTTATTCAAATTATTTTCAGGGAATTTACCAGATATATTGGGCCTTCAAATTCAAATTCATTTCAGTTTCAAATTTTACTCAATGAAATGAGCAGTTATACCCAAAAAATGCAATACAATTTTGCAAATTCCAAGCATCCATAGTAAAATTCATATCATTTACTCATTCAAATAAAATTTTTATGTTTCAAACAGGCACTCTATGTAGATCACAGACCTCATTTGCAATATTTTTTCTTTTTTGAAAAATTGGTGGTGCATGGGAATTGATTAGAATCAGAATATTAGTGAACAATAGGCACTCCAAAATTGAAAGGGGAGTTTCTTCATTTGTAATGAAGTATTCAATCATCTTTTTGAACAATTTTGGATTTATTTCCATATGAAAATACCAAAAATTAAAAATTAGTTAACAAAAGAAAATCACCATTTGGAGAAAATATTTATCAGAAGCAATACAGTCTTATCAATTCTGGAAAATGTGAAGAAGCCATTGATATTGAATTTTTTTCCAGAGGTCTTTTTGTGTTTGAAAATTTGCATAAAATACTTTCCCAAAACCTTGGTGCTCTTATACTTGTTTCAAAGGAGTATTTTTCCACAAAATGTTCCATTTTGAAGTGGCACACTTTCCATTAATTTTGATTTTTCCCTTTATTGAAAAAGAACAACCATACCCAAATTTTTTGGATAATACTATTCTGAGTTTATTTCTTGATATTTTCAGTATTGTTTGATGTCCCAACTGCATCAGCAAACAGGAGGATTTTTGTTATGAGATTTTTTTAGCAAGGAGGATGTCAAATTTAAGAAGAACCTATGGTCAAACTTTTGTTGTATTATGAGTTGGAATTGATCCCAATTGAGTCCTATTGGGGGTTTGTAATTGTTGGAGGTTTTAGTGATGAGGGGGGGTGGGATTTGGTTCTTATCTATAAATATTTTTATTTTGTGGATTTGGGTTCATTTTTGAAGGTGGTATGAAGGTAAGGATTAAAAATAGAATATAATTTGTAATTTGCGTTTTGAGCCTTTGTTTTTTACAAAATCCCTGCAGGTATTTGGCTGGGCCATCAAAAATTGATACCTGGCCAATTGGTACACCTACAGGTTTGGCCTTGGAATTGGTTTTGAATTTTGGATATACCTTGGGGTTTCAGCCCTACACAGTAGAAGCATTGAGAATTTTGACCGCTTAATGTTCATTTATTCAGCTATTTAACTCCTGGCTGACTCACTAAACCTACTCTGGTCACCCACAAGAAGAAAGGTACTCAATGCCTCCACATTAATAGATGTTAAAAATATTCAATTATGAATATTTATCATCTCAATTCAAATAATAAGGACAAATGATGAAATGATCTTGATAAAAATAATTCCAATAATGATGAAAATATCCTTTCAAAATATTAAATATTTATCAAAATAGTTTGATATCTAATGAAAAAGAGGGGACAAGTGTGTAAATTAAACTCTCACTCATTCAGGGACTTTTCAGAGAAAATGGAAGCAAGTGATATATTTAGAAGGAAAAATGAAAATTTTTTTCCCTGAGCTCAATCTCAATCAATAAAATCCTGCAATAAGGTTTATTATACCCCAGTAAAATTGGTTAGATTAATTACTTGTAATATTACATTTTTCTGGTTTGATTAAAGGCACTGTAAATGTTCAGTGGAGAGATCTTCTCATAATGGTAAAATAATAATTTTTTTAATTGATTCAAATATTTTTAAATTGAAATAAAAACAAAAATACTAAAAAATCCAATTAATAGTTTTTATTTTTATGGAAATGTTAAATTTTCAACCCAACACAACCCCTTCACAACTCAAAATGGGTTGTGTGGTGCGGTTTGCAACCCATCTGAGGTGTGAATGGCCATTCAAAACCCAAATGGCTTGCAAAATGCACCTCAAAACCCATTTTGATTTGTTAAATTTTTTTTTAGTGTTTCAAATTTCACACTTATTTATTTATGTATTTTATTTCTTATTTATTTTTTATTTGATTTTTTATTTATGTATTTGTTTTTTTGTTCATTTGTTCATTTATCTATTTATCTATTTATTTATTTATTTTGAATTTACTTATTTATTGATTTGTTTTATTTATTTATTTGTTTTATTTATTTATTTTTAATTTACTTATTTTTATTTTATTTGTCTGTTTATTTTTTCACAACCCATGTGGGTTGTGAACCTCTGTTCAAAACTCCTATGGGTTTGGAATGGCTTTTCACGCCCTAATGCAACCCCGGGGTTTCAAATTTAACATTGCCCTTATTTTTATTTTTATTTTTAATTTTTATCTATTCAAAGTAAGGCAAATTAATCAGGAATTATGAGTCATTAAGGGCTGATATTTATCCTTTATGAATTGATAAGGGAAAAAAATAGAATACAGTCAAAGATAAAGGGCTTGATACCCTAATAAAAAAATCTTGTAAGGGAGTTTCAAGAATATTTTCATGGCAGTTCAGAAATAGTGAAAAAAAAATGAATTGGAGTTATTTATAAATTTAGGGAGTGTCTATGTTAATTTTTTCCAGCATAAAATCATTAATTGATCAATTTTGAAGGCATAAGTTAATCAGGGGAAATTTAGGAAATTTTCAATTAAATTTAAAATGTAGCATGATTTGCTTCTTTAAAGTATTTTGTTTTATGATTGTGAGTGCTTTTGATTGATAGAAGGTGGCTAAGATCCTCAAGATCCTCATTCACCCCAAATCTCAAACTTGTTATCTAGGTCAGAGAGAATTTTATCAGAAAATTATTCACCACTAAAAGTGAAAATTTCATACAAATGAGTGGTTAAAAGACCCATAAATTCTATCTTTGAAGAATTTTAAGTAGATTTTGGGATTCTATTTTAATTTTTAGAGCCCCATAACATCAAGGGCTTTTTTAATTTCTATGTTTCATCTTTGGGGATATTTTTTTATTCCATATATTTATCTGTGAGTATATCATTCATAATCCTAATCTGTGTGATTTTAAAACCCAGGAATGCAGGCCTCTTACTTTTGATTCATTCATTTCAACTCAATGCTTTTTTAAAACAGTAGGACACATAATCAATAGAATAAATTCAATTTTACCTTTCAAAGGATATATTACAATTTATCACAGGTTTATCTATTCAAATCAAATGTGGAATCGCTCACATCATCAATTCTGACTCAAAAAACTCCTCCCCCAGTTTCATTCATTTCTTAAATAATCCATAATTCAAATTCACTATTCAAAAAAAATTTTTTTTTTACCAAAACTGGGTATGCTAAGAACTCATCAGCTACATAGCTATTCTAGAGGCTTGCCAAGACACACCTTCAGCTCACAAAATTATAAAATGACTTAGCCTAAATCCTGTCTTTGTATTGGGATATATTTTACCAAAAAAAATACAAAATGAACTATTTTTAAACAAATAGAATAAAAAAAAAAACTTATCATGATTTTATAATGAATGCCACTCCCCCGCCAAAAAAAATCAGCTGCTTAGACTTCTCTTTTGGAAAAATCTGAATGTTTGAAAAGATTTATAAAAATTGAAAAATCATAAACACCAGAATCTGGTTCAGCTAGAAAAAATTGATTTTATAAGAGCAGGAAAACCCACCATTAGAAGCCCATTTGTTTTTTCACCAAACCTGCCATTTTAATGGTGGGTTTCTCAAATACACATTTCTCCTAATTGTTGTTTTTAATTGAAATTGCATGTTTCAAGAATAAATTGAGCCTTCAATACATGATCATCTATACATCATCCATTGAATTCAAGACACTCATTCAAGCCTCCACATCATAAAATCCATACACATACCACCACCATTGCTTAACACATAAAATCCAATCTTATCATTCAATTTACTCATGAAACCATTCCAACAAATAGTTAACTCACCACCCCATTTATTGCTACACTCATCACTCCACATCAAATTCTTATTAAACTCATAATTTCCAAACTAACTTCCAAACAAAAATCTCAAAATTTAATATAGCTGAAAAAACTTTTGCTACCATTCTACTCTGATTAAGACTCTAACTTGAAATAAAAAATTTCGACTCTTATTGATCTATAGGAAAATAAATAGATTTTATCAAGAATGAAGAAACTACACAATCCTATGTAAAAAAGGAAAAATCTCCATATCCTCCCTGACTTTCGCTTCCACCAAATTTTCCAAACTTCTTTGGTTTAATTCATAAAATTTTTGAAGATTATTAAAGAAAACCACATTTTTCATAAAAATCTTTTAATCCTCAAAAAAATCCAGCTATTCAACTGGAATTTTCTACTTTTTTGTATTGAATTAAAATTTAGCAGCCATTCATCAATTAGGAAATCTCTTTTAAGTTTGATATGGAACCATTGACTCATACACAAAAAGCATTCTGGATTAATATCCCAGGATCCCATTTCCCAGTACTTTGTTGAAAAAATGGAAATAGTGGAAGTAGATTTATCAGTTCATTGAGAAAGAAGGGTTTTCCTTGTTGTATTGGATTTTTTGATGCAACCACAATCCAATTTTTTCAAAAAACCAAGTCTGACAACAATCACTATTTTTTTAGCAAGAAAAGGCAATCCATCCATTTGAACCAATCTTTTTAATAAAACCCTGACCAAAAAATTCTTCCTTTTTAGTTTTTAGATAATCCTTCAAATTCAAAAAATTTTTCTGATAACACACCAGGGGTAACATGGAGGCAAATTCTATCATGTGGCCCCCTTTAATATTGGTTTTACTGAAAGATATAACTCTGGTATAACTGGAGGTTCAGAAAACCATATCTCTGACATAAAAAATATGAAACTCTTTCCAAACCAACATCCAATCCAGTCCCAATTCTGATACAATGCACATGTGTCTGTCACATGGAGGCTTGACACAGCGCCAGGCTGGCATTAACCAAAAGAAGAAGGAAGAATAGTACCAGAGTGGGGGTCATCCAAAATTAATTGAGCTGAGAGATTCAGCAGAGAGGAGTGAGGACTGAAAGGTGAAAAACCAAGGAAGAATCAAAATGAGTCTAGACGGTACTACTAGCAGGGGAACTCCAGAAAGGAGTGGACTGGAAGTCAGGGTGTGGAAAAAGAAGAATTTATTTCATAAGGAAAGGAGAAGAAAGATCATGAGATTTAAGTTTTATATACTATTAGATACAACCTTTCATTCTCCTACTTGTAAACTATTTTTAATATATTAAAAGAAAGAATAAGAACATAATATGTATTTGAATAATATCAACTGAATATGTCACAAGTGTGACAGAATCCCCCAATGAAGGATAGGCATACTACTGAACACCTTTAAAAAGGAAATTAGGTTCATAAAATCATGCTAACTAATATATTGCAGTATTCTCATTTAGAAAGTTACTGCAGTCACACATGATACTGGATTCTGGGGGTGTTGATTGAGTTTATTTGATGACTGGGAGTTTTCCATCAAATGGTTGTTGAAATTCTGAGGAGATTGAGTCAATTTGGAATTCATAATACTCATAATCCCACTCTCACTTGTTGAGCCAAGCATTTTGGAAACCCTAATGGGCTATTGAGATGATTTTCAAACTATAACACCAGACCTTCCAACCATAAAACTACAAACACTAATTCCAAGATTTTATGAAAAGGCCAATGTGAAATTTTCAACCTTGCAATCCCCAATCACTACCAAAAATGGGCTGCGTGGCGCTATTGGTGACCCATTTGCAATGCATTCTGGGTTGCAAACCATGCCACGCAACCCAAATTAGGGTGTATCAGAGTTGAAATTTTTAAAAATTTAAAAATCTTATTTCAGGATAAATATCAATTTTTCAAAAAATATTTTTTGATCAAAATGAACAATGAATCAATGTTTTTAACTTGAAAAAAATAAAATTTTGAAAAAAAAAATGTGTAGGCCTGAAGTCTGCCATTCAATTTTTTGAAAATCTTAACTCTGATACGCCCTATTTTGGGTAGTGAATGGCAAGAAAAAAAATGAATTTAATTATTTATTTCATTTTATTTATATATTTTTTTTTATATTTTCATTTTTAATTTAACTTAATTAATTAATTTAATTTTTATGTATGTATTTATTTTTTTATTCATTTCATTTTTTTTGAATTTATTTATTTATATTTTTTAGGGTAATGTTAAATTCATGGCTCATTGAGCCATTCACACAGTTTGAAATGGGCTGTGTGGCACGGCACACAGTCCAATTCAAGCTGTGTACAGCCCCACACAGCTCACGGAGTTCTGCAGCCCACCCAACCCTGTCCGCCGCTGCGTGGACTTCCACACAACTACATTCAAGCTGTGTGGAGTTGTACACGGCTCAAATGTAGTTGTGTGGCATTCCACATGGCACTGGACCGCGGTGAGCAAAAAAAAAAGGAAAAGGAATGAAAGAGTACTAACACAACCCATAAACTAAATAAACCTTCCAATAAACAGAAATCAACCAAAAAATCAAAGAATGTTCATTTTTTGGTTAAAAAAAAAAACAAAAAAATAAATAAATAAATAAATAAATAAATAAGTCAAAATAAAATAAAAACTGGTACTATTCAATGGACTAGCCCTAAAGTAAAAATACCCAAAAAACACAAGTAACTGGACTAGCCCTAAAGTAAAAACACCAAAAAAAAAGACAAGTAACTTTACAAGCCCTAAAATAAAAACACCAAAAAAAATACAACTAACTTGACAAGCCCTAAAGTCATTTCAACTTGAGTAGCCCTAAAGTAAAAGGGCCCAAAAATTAAAGAAGTCTTTTGACCAACAACAGTCCCACAAAGTATATGTTAATCCCAAATTTGGGTTGACAGAACCCAAGTGTGGTCCAGGGGGTGCCCAAAATTCTGGCACGGCTTCCGGGGGGTTGTGCACCCCCAAACACGGCCAATTTGAGCCGTGTACGGGGGTTATACGGCTCCTACACAACCCTCTGGGGGTCGCGCGTGTTTGAAACGGCCCTTTGTATTTGTCTTTGGACCCCCACGGCTCATTTGAGCCATGTGGGGCCCTACACAACTACCACACGGTTGGAGCGGTGAATTTAATATCCCCCTTTTTTTTATATTTATATTTTTAATTTAATTGAATAATTTATATTTTATTTGCTTATTTATTTCATTTTATATCTTTATATTTTTTTTATATTCATATTTTTAATTTAATGGATTAATTTATTTTTCATTTATTTTTTATTTATTTTTTTCATTAAAATAAAACAAAGAAATAAGATAACAAAAAGTAAAAAAAATGTTTAAAAATATATATATAAATCCATTCACAACTCAGATGGGTTTCAAACAGCCATTTTCAACTCAGATGGGTTGCAAACGGCGTTTAACACCCCATTTGCAACCCCAGGGTTGCAAATTTAACATTGGCCTTATGAAAAATCTTCCAACTCATGCTCCAGATCCCAGTTGGAGAACCAAATTATTCAAAATGGATTGAAAAGAGATTATGGATCAATCCTAGGGGTCCTAGAACAAGGATGAAGATTGTGGAACAGCCAATGGAGAATATGAAGTGATTGAAGACCTAGAGGCCATTCTACCTGAACCAATGGCACCAATACTTCCATCATAGATGGGACTGGATTGATATCCAAATTCCAATTTCTGATTTTTAAGAGAAAAACCAAATGAAATATTGCCAAGTGGGAGAAGAGAGGCACCAGTGAAGGGACTAATCTTGCAAAGACCAATTACACTACAAGCGCTAGATATGCACAGACTGCCTATACTACCCATGCTGGGGTCTTGAATTCATATAGTGTCCCCCAGACTGTTGGACAAAGCTCTGGGTGACATTTCTATCTTGATTTGAAACTTTTGGGGAATTGATTCATTTTGGGTATCTTTCAAACAGAAAATTAAACACCCTATCTTTCAAATAGAAAATTAAACACCCAATCCCATATGCTAAATATAAATAACTCCATTAAACCTGAATTTTAATTATCTATTGAAGGGGCTGAAACTCAATTGCCACAATTTTAAATACCTCAAATCTGGGTACACCCTTTTCCAAGAGAAAAACTGCAATTTTCTTTTCTGAATTATATCTACCTGTGAAAAAATTTAAGATAACTTTCAAGAAAGTTGATAGGTGCATACTAAACCAACCAACTTCCACTCATAAAATATTATAGATAATTCATCAGTTGGAAAGAACTTTGCCAATGTTTTTTTTTGAAGGGTGGCAGCCAGATCTTTTGAATGTTTGAATTTTGAAAATTTTATTTGAAAAATTTAGAAATACTCTAGTCTAAAAACACCCTGTCCAAGATATTCCAAAAGGTATTCAGTACAAAGAAGATGCTGAAGATTCAATGAAAAAAAACCAAGACCAGATTACATTCTATCATAAAAATTTATCCAACCAAAAATCTGCAGGTAAATTGGGAGGGTGACATTGGTTGTAGAATATTTCAACAGGGATTGTGGTTTTAGTATTTGGGATTTATTTGGATAGATTTCCTGAATTAGGGCAGAGTTACAATGTTCCCAGTTTTAACCAAGTTGAAAAATGTTAAGGGGTTAGCACATGCTAGAATGTGCCTCCTTTTTTCCCCTGCTGACAAAAATAAGTTTATTTTCATACATGATGGCCTCCCATATTCCTGTAATTATTCATATTTTTCAATTGGATGTATCGTGAAAAATAAATGCAGAAATCCTTTGATGAAGATCAATAAATTCTGGGAAATTCAGCTTATTCTAGTTGAAAATATTTTGTTCCAGCTTACCAAATGTTTTCTTCCAATGATCTAGTAAAACTCAATTTTAAACATCACCTTTCTCAATCACCACTTTTGATTTAAAATCCCATAGGATTGCTGAAAGGAGGATAGGAAAGCTCAAGAGAAATGAGAAACCAGCTCTGTCAGCTTGCTACTAGTGCAGAGCAAGCTGCAAAAGTAACAGAAATAACATGAAAATAATAATAACAAAATTAAACTAAGAAGGACTAGAAAAAACATGAATATTATTACACAAATGGATATTCCACCCAAAATTAGGTAGGGTCACTCACTGACCCCACACTTGAAATCCAACTCCTTATATTTTTAAATAATTAAGGAAAGAAAGACCAAAATACCATGGCACAACTATTGAACCTTTTGTCCAATTAAATATTTCACACATATTGTCACGTATAGGTTTCACACCTAAAATTCATTCAGAATTGAGGTGTTGTGTATATTTTAGGAGTTACAGACGGAAATGTGTTCTGTCAAAATTCCGGAATGCAGCTGTGGCAGCCAATGCACCTGCGCGCGGCTAAGCTACAGCTCTGTCACTCCTTCAAAGTCGTGTACGCAGCCCCAGGCCTCTGAAAAGTACGCAGCTGCAGGACTACGGGTTGACAAAGTGACAGGCGGCCTGAGAAACTTAGGTACTGTGTAAACATGCTAAAAACCACACGGGAACATTCTATATATGTAATAAATGTTCCCGCGGATAGTAGATAGTCTAAAATTACTTAAATTTATATAAAAATACTTAAATAACCTTTATACGTATTTTTTATTAAATATAATTCAAAGTACCAAGAATGTCGAAAATAAGACAATGACAACTTCTAAAAATATATTAAAATACTTTAATATACTATTATGAGAATTTCTAGACATCAATATTTTTGTGACATACTAAGAAAACTAATGATGTAAAAATATTACATGAATACCCATGACTTATATTTTGAAGTAATTATTTTAGTAAATCAACTGAAATTTGAAAATAAGGAGTAAAATCAATATCATGACTTTACTCCAATTATTTAATGCATAATGAGAACTCACCTGACATCAGAATATCCGTAGGAATGTCTATTAAAATAATTATTAACTTACTGGGAACATTTACTAAGGATAATTAATGAAATAATACATAAAAAGGACAGATTAGTGCTATTCACATGTCCAAACATCAATTATAAAGTAGAATAATTCCCATACCCTGTGGAATTAGATGCTACCCTTGCTACAGAACCAAGAACACGTGACAGGCTACCATTGATTACCCTGCTGGCCTCATTGTCCATCCCTTTGAGCCCCTGTACCCCTAAGAAGGACAATATTGGGATTCCAAAAGCCATAAATAAAGAGCTCTTTTGAGGATATTGATAACTAGATACCCAGTTATATTTAAATCCAGACACCGTGCCAAGGTAATCAAATACTTATAAGAGATAATTAAGTGATTTATGGCTTATTCTGATCAATAATATCTGTCCTCAACCTCTTTTTATCAATTTAAACTGCTGAACAACCTTATAACCGCAGTATACAGGTTTAACCCATCAGTGCACGTCCCAAACAGATACCCAAAGAATATAATAATATACCAGTCAGTTTTATCATCCTTTTTCTGTTGTGGAAGCTTGGTTACAAAGCCCTGCCACCCCACCGTATATTTTATATACATACTATCTTTGGGTGAAATATCCTTTAAACTAAAGAGCCCAAAGTAACCAGGACTATGTGTTTTCATACTGAAATCCCTGAAGAGAGGTGTTAAAGATCCCCAATATAATTGTGGCCCCTCTACACAAATATTTCATAATCAATTAATCTATATTTATTTCTACAAATAAACCATAACAAAACCAATTAACCTTGCAATAAGCTTTCTCCAAATATTTTACGGATTTTTGCTGCATTTATTAAATAATATATTTATTATTTATTCTATCACCTCTGGTAGCTAAAGGATAGCAAGGGTTTTGGCATCCAGGAGGCTGAAAATTGGGGGTCTGGCCCAGAAATATTCCATTTTATCATATTTAATACCTTGGACCAGACATTTCATGTAAAATTGAATCAAAGATAAATTTATCTGACTTTTTAACCGTGATTCATCATTAAATTCTTTTACAGTGGATTTAGAAGCCAATGCAGAATTAATACTCTATTATTTAAATCTTTTAAAGATAAGAAAAGAAGAATATATTAAAAATTATAAAACTACTGGTTGGGAAGCTTTAACTCAAGCTGAGCAACTTAATATCTCTTCTGCACGTAAACACTTAGATAAAATCCTTGAACAAGAAGATCTTGAGAGGCGTATCAACTTCCAGGCCCTATTAAGGAAACATAAAGCTCGAAAGAAATACCATATAAATTACTTTTTGAAATATAAAAGTAAATATACAACTTGTATTACCATATTATTTTTTAAAATAATATTAATATATTTTATTGTCCAATAATATAACCTTTTAACATCAGTGAGCCCTTCTATACCAGAAACCACCACCACTGAAAGTGATTTATTTGATCAAGAAGTCCCAGATATCTCTGGACTCCCTGAAAATATTGATTAGACGGGTGAAGACCTCATTGGGACACACCAAGACCCTGTAGGATTGCTTACTAAGGACCAATCTAATCCCAAGAAAGTGTTGGTACCTTTAAATATCAACTTAAGTAAATTTTAAATAAAACTTATTTTTACGGATTTTCTTCTGTAGAAAAAAAATACTTATAAACATTTTATTCAAATATGAATAGACATACCACAAGAGCCTCAGGAGAATTCCTTCCTATGGATCTTTGCCAGGAGCCCCCAGTAACCGTGAGACCACCAATAATGACAACCATGAGGGGACTGGGACCCGTGAATCAAATGTTGATGGACAAGGAACAGCCCCAAGTACTTCTGCCCTCCCCCAACCTAGAGCCAGAGAAGGTAGTAGAATTAAGCCCCCCTCCATTAAGAGAAGATTCCCTGCAGCCACCCCAGCAGAATCTGGCCAAGGAAGCCAGGATCAAAGACTTAGTCAGAGAGCACGTGAAATATTGGGAAGAGTTCAAAGAAGCCCAAGCCAAAGAGGACATGGTATCTATGAATAAGATAATCTCCCAGGAAAAAGCTACCCAGATAGCTCTTCAGAAAATGATTCCAAGGAAAGAGGTAGAATCTTACGTAGAAAAGTGGAATCCTTGGGATCAATTAGACAAACTGAAAGGCAAAGTATCAGGAAAGAAGAGATCTTCTTCCCATCCAAAGCCAAAGGGAAAGAAGGATTGGGATCAGATAATATCCTTAGCTCAAAAGTGGAAAAAGGTGTAGAACAATTAGCCTCTAATTCTGAACCCAGTAACTTTTCTAAACCAACCTCTCATGTTATTACTTCCTTTTCTAATGATATGCACCATAATTTCAAGATTTTTTATGGAAATTTGGACGGTGTTTATACCCAGATGAATAAATTAACCTCAGTAGTAGCCAAATTAATTAATAAACAAAAAAAACTGTAGGAATGGAAGATATTAAAGAACATAAAGAACAATCATTGGAGACAATTAATCAAGGTAGAATCAGACAGACTCAAACAATTGAGAATATTTTATCAGGTATCCAAGAAGATTTTATTATGTCTTTTAAACCTTTAAAAGAAGAATTGATAACCACCACTAACCGCTCCATTCTATCCCTTAGTGAGAAATTAGATCTGCTTAATAATAAAGTGGACCTGCAACTTAATCTGATCAAGAATGATCTTAGAGACTTAAAAGTCTGTCTGACCAACCCCTTGGGGAGTACCACAGAGGAACAAAAGCCTCCCAGACAAACAACTACTCCTTATGCACCACCCTTACTAGGAATGCATAGGAGTGACACCTTCAGGCCTAGTCCTACTCCTGAGATGGAACAAACACTCAAACTTTTACCCCCAATTTCTGAATGGCCTAAGCTCTCTGGTGAAGGAGAATACAATCATATAAATTTCATTAAATTTATTGACTATACTATTAACTCTTATGAATTACCAAAAGCTACAGCTGTAGTAAGGCTTCCCAGACTATTTGAAGGAGTAGCTTTAGACTGGTTTATCAGTAAAAGAGAAGAAGTAGGATCCTTACCATGGAACTCTTGGAAACTTCTAATAAAGAAACAATTTGGTTCTAGAATGTGGAAAAGAAAACTTATGAAAAATTTCAAAAAGTTCTCATTTGACCCCTTCAAGGATAAGCCTCACAAATGGTGCTTGGAACAGAGGAGAAGACTAGATTGCTTCTATCCAGATTCTGATAAAGAGGAAGTAAATGAAAGACTCCTCAACTTGTGTCCTGGAAATCTTAACCATAGTGTAAGATGCAGGATGAGTATGGATGCTGACTTACCAACTCTAATCAATGTGTTAGAAGAAGTCATAGACATGAATGGGTTAGACAATAAGGTCCCTTCTAGACCCAAAGAGAACCTCAACATTAACAAAACCAGAGAACAACCTCCTCTGATAAATACCTCTGATAATAAGAAACCTAATGAGAACAGGGACAAAGAGAGAATGCCTGGAACTTTTTGGAATTGTAAGAAAACAAGGCATAATGAGACAAGACTGCCCATTACCACAAAGAAAGATAGCAGTCTTGGAAGGAGATCAGGAGGTTGAAGGGAATCAGAACTATGAAGATATAGCTGATACTGAAGGATCCCTTTCTTAATGTGAATTGATCCTGACCAACCCTGTTAATGTTATAGAAGGAGATATAGGCACTTCTATAGAAATGAATAACATCCATGGGGACTCTAGTTTGCCCCAAAAATGGGATCCTACCATAATTCCTAGACATATCACGGACTTTAAACCATTAAAAATTAAACCTATGAGTGGAAAGAGTTATACTACTGGTCAAACTTGCTATGCAACAGGATTTTATAGAGACAGACCTATAAGTTTTTTTACTGGATAGTGGAGCTTTCTGCTCATGTGTCTGTACTGAATTCTTAAACAAATGGGATCCCAATAGGAAAGAACACCTTCTGCCTGTCCCAAAAGCCAAGTTTAGCTCTTGAAACTCTACCATGAATGCTATTGGAGTATGGACTGCTCCTATAATATTACCCCATACTAAAGGATCTTTGAGAATACAAGTGGAATTTGTGGTATTTCTCAAGAGACTATGTGACTACCTGATAATAGGTAATGATTCTTTATGTCTATATGGTATAGATGTGTTCAAGAGTAAAGGGAGATACTTTACATTGGGTGGTTATTGGGACAAGAAGTTTAAGATATGCGCCATCCAATCTAACTTCCTCTCTTCTACTTATAAAAAGCATTTAGAAGATTTTAATCAAGAATACTTCTCTCAAGAAGCTCTGAATATGAAACTTTCTGAGTAACAGAGGAAAGATATATTGACAGTCTGCTTTGAGAACTAAAATGCTTCTTGTACTAAAGATCATCCCATTGGTGATATCAAAGGACATTATATGGTATTAACATTGACTAATAAGCCTCCTTATCCTCCAAACTTAAGAAGACCAGCCTATACCTCTAGTCCTAAGTATAGAATAGCTCTTGAGGAACATACTCAAGAACTGATAGACTTACAAGTATTAAGGAAAGTAGGGCACAATGAGCAGGTAGATGCGACCACACCTGTAATCAAAGCTTGGCATAATGACAAGTCAAGAATGGTAAGAGACTTCAGAATGCTCAATAATTATACTCAGGCAGATTTTTATCCTATACCGCGGATTGATCATGCTCTACATAAATTTTCCAAGGCCAAATATATCACTACTATGGATATGCTTAAAGGTTTTTGCCAGATACCTATAAGCCCTGAAAGCAGGAAGTTTATGAGAATAATTTTTCAATTGGGAATATATGAATATCTTAGGATGCCCTTTGGTATAAAGAATGCCCCATCACACTTTCAGAGAACAATGGATACAGTTCTAGGAACATACATCAGACAAGGATGGATGATGGTATATATAGATGATGTTATCATATATTCTGATGATTGGGGTACTCATATCAACCAAATAAGATTATTACTCATAACTATCTCCAAAGCAGGATTAGAAGTATCCATGAAGAAATGCAACTTTGGATATGGAGAATTGAAAGCCCGAGGGCATATAGTCTTTGGTCTAACTCTAGCTGCTGATCAAAATAAGATAGCTGCTGTCATGAATAGACCCATGCCTCAAAACAAAACAGAGTTACTGTCTTTCATTAGTTTTTTCAGTTACTTCAGACAATACATACCAAATTTTTCTATGCTAACTAAGAGTCTGTACAAAATATGCAACAATAACACTCTATTTGAAATGACACATGAGAGATTGAAAAACTATGAGGAAATAAAAATAGCTATGACCTCTACTCCTGTACTCATTCAACCAGATTACTCCAAGCCCTTTAAACTGTACATTGATGCCTGTATGGAAGGGTTAGGAGATTCTCTAAATCAAGAAAGAATAGAAGAAGACAGACCAGTGGAGAAACCAGTACTCTTAATATCTAGACAGATCAAAGATACAGAAAAGAGATATGGAGCCAGTCAGTTGGAATGCTTGGCTCTAGTATGGGCCTTAGAAAAGCTACACTATTACTTAGAAGGCACCACTTTCCAAGTGATCACAGACTGTAATGCTGTAAGAACTCTCATGAACATGAAAACCCCCAGAAGACATATGCTCAGGTGGAAAATTGCTATACAACAGTATAGAGGTCAGATGACTATAGTGCATAAAGCTTGAGCTAAACATCAGAATGCTGATATTCTAAGTAGGAATGATTTGCCTAATGACTCTAGAAATCCAGCATATGACCCTGAGGATCAAGATCTCTTTCCTATCTTGAACATCAATCTTTTTGCATTAAATGCTCCAATAATGGGGATCCACTTATGTGAATTAAATACTGCTTTCTTCAACCTAGTGAGGGACAACTACTCCCCTGAAATCAAGCTGCTGATTACCATTATGGAATGTGAATCCCCAGAAGCAGCTCTGATAAATAGGTTACCTGCTTCATTACTTAAACCCTATAAAGCAGGAATGTTTACCTTTTGGGATGGTCTCCTTTACTACAGAAACCAACATTCCATTGTATTAGTACTAAGCAACAAAGAACATATACAACATATACTCCAGGAATGCCGTGAAAAATGTTCATCAGGGCATCTATCCACAGAAAGAACCTTGGAGAAAGTAAAACAAACTGCTTGGTGGATAGACTGGAAAGAAATCACTATTAATTATGTTACTAGCTGTGAGACTTGCCAAAAATCTAATAAAACTACTGGCAAAAGGTTTGGACTCCTACACAAGATCTTTGAACCCAAAACTAGATGGTAAATCATTAATATGGATTTTGTCACTGGCATCCCCCCTGGAGTTACTAATTCATATAACTCTTTCCTGGTTATTGTTGAAAGATACTCTAAGAAGGCAAAATTCTTACCTAACCACAAAGAAGATAGTGCTATGGATGTAGCTCTACTATTTTGGAATAGGATAATAGCTGATGTTGGTATACCCAAGATTATAATCAGTGACAGAGACCCCAAATTCACCTCTGAGTTTTTGAGGAATCTACATGATATACTGGGTACTACTCTAGCATTTTCTACAGCATACCATCCCAAAACTGATGGATTAGCTGAAAGAATGATACAGACCCTAGAAGATATGTTAAGAAGGTTCGGTAGCTTTGGTCTAGAATACAAAAACTCAGATGGTTATTGCCATGATTGGGTAAGCCTACTCCCAGCTCTAGAGATGGCTTATAACAGCAGTAAACATTCTACTACCAAAGAAGCCCCTTACATACTAGAAAGAGGATGGATTCCAAAACTCCCTAGGAATAACTTAAACTATAAATTAGCCACCATTCATCCAACATCTCTCGACTTTAAGAAAATGATAGATCTGGCAAATAATCATGCTCAAAAGTGTGTAGAAGAAGCAGTAGAACACAACAAGCAAAGATGGTACAAATCACATAGGGAATCTGACTTTAAAATAGGAGGTCAGGTCTTGATATCCACTACCAACTTCAACAATCTAGCAGGTAGCAGAAAGCTGAAACCAGCCTTTGTTGGACCATTTGTTATCAAAAAGATGAATGTCTAAAATTCTGTAGAAGTAATCTTGAGTGAAGAATTATCAATAAAACACCCAGTATTTCATGTTAGCCTAGTAAAACACTTTCAACCAAGAGAAGGTAGCAGCTGAAGCAATTGGAGGCTAAAAAGGACATAAATTTCAGTTATTGAGCAGTGACCTTGGAAAATAAAACAAAACACAATCTTGTGATAGATCAACTAAAAAGGACCAGACAGACTCTGTTACAGAGAGCTTGAGGAGAAAGGAAAAGAAGCAAGGAAATGATAACGGCAGCAGTGACGGATGGACGTGGTCAATGAAGGTTGAGCGCAGCGGTGATTCTGATGAGAGATTGATCCAGATTAGTCAGAAACAAATCTGGCGGTTGATTGAGCTGACTACCATACTTACCTGACTCAGAAGCCTGGGGTCAGAGGTGCAATCTTGTGGTTGCACAAGAGAAGACCTTCCCCAGGATCTGAGCCAGGGAGTCAGATTTATATCAAGCGTTTTGGATTTGAAGTACTTGCAGCGGGTCGCGGGACTGGAGTGGGTACTTGCAGCGAGCCGCGGGACTGGGGTGAGGAGTCACAAGCAAGATTGTGGGTGAGGTGAGGAGTCACAGACATGAACAGTTGAAGTAGCGGCAAGAATGAGAAATAATAAAAAAAAAAGGAAAACATATAAAACATAAAAGAAGAAAAGAGATGAGATGATTTGAACACATTGTCATAGCTGGAAGATACAGCTTCTTCATCCTCCCTTGTTCAAATCATGCTCAAATGTTGAGACTTGTGAGCGCATGTTGCAGCGCAATCCGCGCTACTGGTTTTGTCAGGAAGTCGTCTAAGTTCCTCTTCAATGCCACCTTTGAATTTCCTTGAGAGCGTCCGCCAGGGCCTTGTACTTGGCTTTGGTTGTTGACAAGGATAAATTTGGCTGCTTCTTGCACTTCCAAGCCACTACACAGCCCAGCCATTGAATGAATAGACCTGAGATAGAGCGCCGCGAGCTAGGGCACGTGGCCCAGTTGGCATCCACATAGGTGACCATCTCCGTTGGAGGGTTGACGGCGGAGGAGAAGATCAGGCCTGTTGATCTTGTGTGTTGCAGATAGTTGAGTACATGGAGCGCCGCTTGGTAATGATGGAGATTCGGCTTGACCAGGAACTGCGCCAGGTAATTCACAGCAAAGGTTATGTTGGGGCGCGTGCAAACGCTGATGTGGTTGAGCTTGCCAACGATTTTTCTGTAGTTGGCTCCTGATGAAAGGTATTCTTGATGGTCCTCATCGCTAGAGGAGTAGAGCTTAGCGTATGGTTTAAAGGCGGTGGAAAAAGTACGATGAGTTGGAAGCGGTTACTGAGCGCAGATATGTTTGATATAGGATTTCTGGAAAATTTTGAATCTGTCTTCTTGATGGATCACGTTCATTCCAAGCAACAGTGATGCCAATCCTAGATCCTTGATCTTGAAGCAAGTGGCAATCAACTTGACAAAGTCGTTGGGATTGGCACTGAAAATAGGGATATTGTTGACGTGTACATACAGAAAGGTGCCATCACGCCAGAAAACGCAGTGATTGGCTTTGCATTTGTTGAAGCCAATTTCACTCAGCCATTTGCAGAGCGTTTTGTACCAGGCAAGGGGGGCTTGTTTTAGGCCATATAGTGCCTTCTTGAGGTGTAGGACCTTGCCGTAGGGTGCATGTATAGATCTTCTTGGAGTGGGGCATTCAGGAAAGCCGCTTTCACATCAATTTGGCGGAAGTGGAGTTTTCTTGAGGCGGCCAGAGCTATCAGAAGACGCAGAGAGGTTTTGTTGCCGGTGGGAGAGAAGGTGTTGAGAAAGTCCAAGCCGTATTTTTGGTTGAAACCCTGAACACATAATTGCGCTTTGAACTCAATGATTCTGTTTTGATCATCACGCTTTGTCCTGAAGACCCATACGCACTTGAGGGGAGACTTTCCAGAAGGTAGGGCGGCTTCTTCCCAGACATTGTAGCTAATCAGGTTGAGTTCTTCCATTTTCATAGCTTCAATCCACTCTTCCCGGTACTTGGATTTGAACGCCTCTTCAAGATTCTGAGGATCCACGTAAAAAATATCCACAATAAGGTATACAGCGGGAAGACCTACTTTGGATTGAGGCCCAAGCATCACGGCCTTTTTGCAGGTAGGTTGGAATTTGAAGGTTCTGTTGGCCTTTGGGATCAGAGCATATGCAGCGCAACCAAAGACCTTGAGACGATAATAGTTGAACTTTCCATTGTGCCATATCTGGTATGGGATTTTATTGTCACAAGACCTTGAGGGAAGTACATTCAAGAGATGGGTTGCAGTATTGACGGCTTCATCCCAGTACTTAGGCGGAAGTTTGCTCTGGTTCAGGAGAAATCTGGCCTTCTCCAAGATCAGCCAATTGGATCTTTCAGCAAGGCCGTTCTGTTGAGGAGTTTACGATGGGGCAAAGTTTTGTATAATTCCCTTCTCTGCGCAGTACGTTTTGAGTTCTGTAGAGATGAATTCACCACCGTTGTCGGAGATGAATTTCTTGACAACTTTTCCTGTTTGTCGTTCATCACGGGTGACGTAGTCTTTGATAGCCAGATAGGTGTCACTCTTGAGCTTGAGCAGGGCAGTAGATTGATGGCCAGAGAACTGGTCAGTGAGTGAGAGAAATTAGTTGAAGCCAGAATTTTAAGTGACTTGAACCGGACCTACTAAGTCAAGTTGAACAGCTTCAAAGGTGTCGGTGACAGGCTTGAAGTGATGGGCGAATGGCGTAGCGGTGCCTTTGCACGTGCGGCATACCTCACACGACGTTGGAGTTGAGGGGCTAGGTAGATTGAGTGTTTTCAGGGCGGACAGTCCGGGATGACCCAGTCGAGAATGCCATGTGGAGTTTGGGTTGGTGATTTTCTGAGAATTGGGTTCTGCAGAGCTCAGTGAGGTGGTTTGAAGTAGAACCAATGAACAAGAAATTATCGCACAGAATTTCAATCCCTGAGAAGCCAACCTTGGTGATAATTGTCTTCTTTGCTTTCAATTGCGTTAGAGAGATGAGGCATTGGTTGATTTTGGGAATCAACAGAACATTTTGCAGTACAATGACAGCGCCCAGATGATTGACCAGTTTAGCGGAGCCGACGTGAGTGGCGGTGAGGGAATTTTTAGGAGATCCAGTTCCAACCTCTATCCTAGTTGGAGTAGCACTGAACAGAAAGTTTGGATTATTGACAATGTGGTGACTGGCACCGGAATCCAGAACAGGAAGCTGCGACAGATTAGGTCTGGGAGTGAGGTATATTTGCAAGTCAAAGTGAAGTTCAGCGGGGGTGTCAACTGTTTTGACAGAAGTGTGGAGGTTGGAATTTGCCTGCTTGTTCCAGTCGGGTCTGAGATGGGGATGTAGGAACCAACATTTGTCTTCTGAGTGACTAGAGAGGGGATTGTGATGGTTCTTTGCGCAAGGATGCTTGGTATTCTTCTTTTGCGTGGAATTGAGAAGGGAAGTGGAAGGATTGAGGTCTGGTGTAGCATCAGGGGGCAAGGACCAGGACAATTCCAGGTGAGTGATTTCTCAAATTTTGTTGAGAACACCAGTTGTATTTTTCAGGAGGTTGTCGTTGAGGATGATGGTGTCAACCATTTGGTAGAAGGAGCTAGGGAGTTTGGCTAGAATGGTGTAACTTAGGATGTCGGCAGGTACTTCTAGACGGACAACCAACAGTTTCTTCATCAGCTTCTGACATTCTTTGATGTACGAGTTGAGGTCGCCTTTGTATTGGGATTGAATAAAGTTGAGCCATATCCTGCCTCAATTGTTGGAGGACTGAGATGAATATCTTGAGAGGATGGTGTTCCAAATTTTATGTGGGTCCCCATTGTTCCCTGAGTTCACAGCTGCGTCAAAGGCAGAGTCCCCTAGATGCTGTATGATGATGTCTGCCGCTTCAAATAACTTCTTTTGTTGGGTGGGTGAGAGGGGACTTGGTGGAGGTTCCACCACCAATTCAAGAAGACCCTTCCTTTGGAGGTAGCTTTTTATTCGGAGGAAACAGGAGGGAAAGTTTGTATCATTTAGGAGGGGGATGTTCATTTTTTATTGAGAGTTGTCCTTGGTCTCTGACATGTTTGTTTGTCTGGTCCTAGCGGAGCGATTGGGACTGTAAATCTGAAGTAATTAGAGGCTAAAAAGGAAATAAATTTCAGTTATTGAGCAGTGACCTTGGAAAATAAAACAAAACACAATCTCATGATAGATCACCTAAAAAGGACCAGACAGACTCTGGTACAGAGAGCTTGAGGAGAAAGGAAAAGAAGCAAGGAAATGATAACGGCAGCAGTGACGGATGGACGTGTTCAACAAAGGTTGAGCGCAGCGGTGATTCTGATGAGAGATTGATCCAGATTAGTCAGAAACAAATCTGGCAGTTGATTGACCTGACTACCGTACTTACCTGACTCAGAAGCCGGGGGTCAGAGGTGCAATCTCATGGTTGCACGAGAGAAGACCTTCCCCAGGATCTGAGCCAGGGAGGTAGATTTATATCAAGAGGTACGGATTTGAAGTACTTGCAGCGGGTCGCGGGAATGGAGTGGGTGCTTGCAGCAAGCCGCGGGACTGGGGTGAGGAGTCACGAGCAAGATTGTGGGTGAGGTGAGGAGTCACAGACATGAACAGTTGAAGTAGCGGCAAGAATGAGAAATAATAAAAAAAAGGAAAACATATAAAACATAAAAGATAAAAAGAGATGAGATGATTTGAACACATTGTCATAGCTGGAAGATACAGATTCTTCAGCAACCTCCCTTCAGCAATAATCCCAATAGAACCTGACCCTGTGAAAGAAAAAGGGAAAGTAAGCAGGATATTGAGAGACAAGAAAGAGAGAGTACAAGGAAAAGATGTCAGACTATACTTAGTAAGATATAAAGGAGAATCTGCAGACAAAGATGAATGGTTACCAGAGAATAACATACCTGATGGACCAATACATCTCAGAAACTACAGAGCTAGCAAGAGGAACTGAAACACACATGGAGTTAATTTTTTCCCAACATGCTCCAGGTTTTTTTCAGATATTGCCATATCTTAGAGTGGGGGAATGTCAGCTTGCTACTATTGCAGAGCAAGCTGCAAAAGTAACAGAAATAACATAAGAATAATGATAATAAAATTAAACTTAGAAGGAGTAGGAAAACCATAAATATTATTACAAAAATGAATTCTTCACCCAAAATTAGGTAGGGTCACTCACTGATCCCACCCTTGAAATCCAACTCCTTATATTTTTAAATCATTAAGGAAAGAAAGACCAAAATACCATGGCACCACTATTGAACCTTTTGGCCAAATAAATATTTCACATATATTGTCACGTATAGGTTTCACACCTAAAATTCAGTCAGAATTGAGGTTTTGTGTATATTTTAGGAGTTACAGACGGAAATGTGTTCTGTCACATTTTCCGCACGCAGCCGCAGCAGCCAATGCACCTGCGCGCGGCTGAGCTACAGCTCTTTCACTCCGTCAAAGTCATTTACGCAGCCCCGGGACTCTGAAAAGTACGCATCTGCGGGACTATGGGTTGACAAAGTGACAGGCTGCCTGAGAAACTTAGTTACTGTGTAAACATGCTACAACCCACACAGGAACATTCTATATATGTAATAAATGTTCCTGTGGATAGTTTATAGTCTAAAAGTACATAAAATTATATAAAAATACTTAAATAACCTTTATACGTATTTTTTATTAAATATAATTCAAAGTACCAGGAATGTCAAAAATAAGACAATGAAAACTTCTTAAAATATATTAAAATACTTTTATATGCTATTATGAGAATTTCTAAACATCATTGTTTTTGTGACATACTAAGAAAACTAATGATGTAAAAATATTACATGAATACCCATGACTTATAGTTTAAAGTAATTATTTTAGTAAATCAACTGAAATTTGAAAATAAGGAGTAAAATCAATATCATGACTTTACTCAAATTATTTAATACATAATGAGAACTCACCTGACTGTTGAGTTGACACCCATCTTCACCCTGAATCATCCTTTTCCCAGTGTCAACACTCCAAATACAGAATCATCCTTGCGCACCTCAGCCTTGATCTTTCATCCATCGTCATCAACCAATGAATTTGATTTGATTGAATCCATCCTTGCCCCAATCCTTCTCTCAATCACTCTCCCTCCATCTCTCCAGCCTTCCCTTGATCTCGTCCTTTGACATCTTCCTCCATCTTCCTATTTTCCTCTCTTTATTATTTTATTTTCCCTTTCCTCACTTCTCAGATTCTCCTTCCTTCCAATAATTCTCTCCCTCCCGTCCTCGACTTACGACTGATCCTAATCCTTTGACTTCCAACTGAATCTAATCATCCTCTTGACCTTCCTTGACTCTTAATTATCCTCTCGACCATCCTTGACTCTCAGACCCAAGCTCTTGATCACTCTACGCTCATCCCTCCAAATCCAACACTACTTTTGACGGCTATCAACTCCTGATTATGTCTAGCTGTGAGACAAATTATCTCAATCCATATTACGTTGATGTCTCTTTTCTGACTTTTCTTTCAGTCCTACCATTCCTCATTCCTTGTCATCTAAAGCTATCCTTCATCGTGTGATTCTCCAATCTTCTCTTTCATCCTCACTATCAATTCCGTAGTATCGGTAAGACACTCTTTACATTATCCTAGAATCTCCGCAAATAGTTTTGTTTAAGTTTGTTTTCTTTCATGCCAAAGACCTGCTGGTCTTTAGATTTTGAAATTCATCGTCCAAACTTATCACGGTTAAAAGCCAAAATCAACAAACCGACAAACCGACGATATGGATTCAACTTCAACTGGACCAGCAGATCCGAATTCCTCCCTCCTCAAAACCCTGATGGACTCCATCCCAAACCTTCACAAATCAAACTTTTCCCTCTGGAGATCAAAATTGACTACCATATTCTTGCTCAAAGGAATCTCTCACTGGCTCAACGCCCCAGAAGATAAGGAATGTCTGTCAAATGTAAACCTGGAGATTGCCGGATACATCTTAGCCAAGCTGGACAATCAAAAATATATCAATTGTGTAAAGGACAACGACGCTCTGAATGGAATTGCGCTTTGGAAATCGATCAACGAGTATTACGCCTCATTACAGACAGCAAATCAATTGCGGATTTTCTTCAATTTCCTTAATCTCGCTTTTGACCCCAAGAATGTCGAAAAGTTCATCACCAAGGTACAATCCTGTTTACTCTAAATCTCTGAAATTGGGATTAAGATGGACAACGATATTGTGGCCTATCTAATCCTATACAAGTTTCCTCCCCAACTCGAACATTTGAAGACCACAATAACGCATTCTCTGGGCGAAGCCAAGATCAACGGGGATCTCGTGCTTAGACATCTAAATCAAATCAAAAACAAAGTAGCAGCTGGAACGTACGCCTCCGCTATGCTTGCCAGTCAAGAACTTCTAAGATGTAAGCCAAACTGGCACAATCCACAGGCCTTTCACCCAAAGAACAAATGCTTTGCATTGTATCCTCATCTTTGACCTAATTACAATGGGTTGGGAGATAACTCCACTCCTCAAAATCAAATCCCTGCGTCTAACTCCAAAGCTTCCGTGAATCTAGCCTATATGTTCTCCGTCACTTACCTGCACCACATCAATCTTAACTCTCTTCTCTTGGATTCAGGCGCGTCCAATAACATGTTCAATAATCCAGATTATTTCCACTGGATGAAGGATGATAGTACCAAGGTGAATACTGGTAAACCAAACGCCTCAATCACGTCCCAAGGAGCCGGCAATGCCACTATCCACACTAAAACAGCCTCACTCACTCTTACCAAGTCTCTGTTCGTACCCGATCTAACTGTGAACCTTATCTCTCTTGGTCAACTTGTCCGAAAAGGTTGTACACTCGCTCAACTTGACTCAACGGGTTTTGGAGTATTTTTTGAAGATTAAATGATCATATCTGGTCATATTCGCGATAACCTCTTCTATATAGAAGAGTCCAACTCCAACATCTCCAACTGTCACTTGTTTCTCTCAATGTCAACCATACATAAGTGCTTCGGTCACGTCAGTCGAGAACAGGTAAAACTTCTGTCTGCCTCTTTCCCTAACTTAAAGTGGGACCTCAATTCCTGTACAGCCTATGCAAAAGGGAAGATCCATTGAACTTCCTTTCAAAGTCACATCCCTCCCAGCTCCCTGCCTTTCAAATTCATCCACGCCGACGTCTGTGGACCTATAAATCCTGTCTCCAAATCTGGATGTCAATATTTCCTGTTACTCACCAATAACTTCTCCAAATATAAAGTCTGCATCCCGATAAAGCTCAAATCTGATGTTACCCAAGAAGTCATTAACTTCATCAAGCTCCACTCAAACCGCCTCTATTGAATGCTGAAAATCTTCCATTCCAACAACGGCGGCAAATTTGTGAACTCTCAACTATCCTCCTTTCTGAAAGAAAATGTTATTTTACATACAACCTCCAAACCCTTTACTCCTCAACACAATCCCATTGCCAAACGTGGAAATCAAACTCTTGTGGAAGCAACCAGAACGACCATGATTGACATTTCCATTCCTCTTTTCTTGTGGGATGAGATTATGATCAGTGTCTGCAAGATTCTCAACTCGATTCCTTCCATAAAGCTCAAGCAATCTCCTTTTGAAATCTGGCACGACAAGACTCCCAAACTTAACCTTTTCCAAACGTTGGGTTCCAAGACCGTTGTTCTCAACAACAGATCACCTTATTCCAAACTCAGTGAGAAGGGCATTGAAGGAATGCTGGTAGGATTTGATCTCAACTTAAACTCCTTCAGGATCTTCTGCCCGGAATCAGGATCAATTGTTTGTAGTAAAAACGTTAAGATTTTTGAGAACATGAAACTCAACAATTCCTCTCTACCCTCCTCTGATTCTCCTTTTGACACTATTCTCAATATTGAACCCCTTACTGACATTCTCACCTCCTCCGCTCCAAAAAACTCCCCATTTTCATCTTCCGACTCTCCTCACTCCAATCCTTCATCCATCAAACCTCAATCCGCTGTTCCCCATTCTTCATCCTCCTCCGCCACTCAGGATTTGAATGAGGATTCATCCTCCGAATCCAATTCTAGTGTCCTGGACAACAATCAGGTTGCGGACTTACTTACTGCAGATAATCCTTACCGTCTCCGAGATCAATCCAACATCCAACGACCCCAAAGATATGGCTTTCTGATGAGATCAACCCCAAGATCTTACAAAGAAGTAGAAAAAAGTCCCGATTGAATCCATTGGTTAGAATCCATGAAGACTGAGTTAGACGGCATTGATGTGCTGAAAGTCTGGGAGGGATGTCATACCCTTCCAGATGGAAAGCAAGCCCTTTCTACCGTTTTGGTCTATCAATTGAAAGAACAACCCAATGGTGCTGAATCCCTCTTCAAGTCAAGATTGTGTGTTCAAGGTTTCAAGCAGCTTGAATTCTGTGACTATGGAGAAACCTACGCTCCTACTGGTTCAATCGTCACGCTCCGTACTCTTTTAATATACTCTTATCACCACCATCTGGACATCGTCCAGATGGACATTAAGTCAGCCTTCTTGCATGCACCACTTGACAAAGAAGTCTTCATCAAACAACCCGACGGATACTCCTCGCCATTTCCATACTTCAAACTAAATAAAGCATTGTATGGCCTCAAACAAGCTCCGAAGAGTTGGTTTGACACCCTACGTGCCTTGATTGTATCTGAAGGCTTCAATGCTTCTAGTGCGGACCCATGTCTCTACATCAGCAACGACCATTCCATTTTTATCTTTGTCTACGTTGATGATTTAATTGTCATGGGAAATTCCTTGAACTTCTGAAACAAACTCCAATCACAATTCTCAATTTCCCATGAAGGTCCTCTTCAGAAGATTCTTGGGAATCATTCAATCAACACTCCACAAGGTCCTGCCCTTTTGCAACCCAAGCACATCCAGTTTGCGCTAGAAGAACTAGGCCTCCTTGAATCTAAACCAATAACCACTCCCATGACTCCAAACGTTCACCTATCCCAAGCATCCAACGATGAGCATGCGAAATTCCTCAAATTAAACATCAATTTCTGATCATTTTCTGGATGTCTTAACTTTATCGCCAGCCAAACCCGGCCCAATCTTTTGCATGCAGTATCTACTCTATCACGATTCAACGTCAAGCCAGGTCCTCAACATTGGTTGGAAGCTAAACACGCCTGGCGATATCTTAATCACACAAGGAATCAAGCCCTTAAGTTAAAATCATTGAACTTCAAATATGATATTGAGTGCTTCAGTGACTCTGAAGGCGGGAACAATGCAATAACACAAAGAAGTCATACCGGTTTCATCATACTATTGTATGGTTGCCCGGTTTTGTGGAACAGCAAACTGCAACCCTCTGTCTCCCTATCCTCCACCGAAGGCAAATTGAAAGCCCTTGTCTCCGTTACCCAGGAAAAACTTTGGCTGGACAATCTTCTGCACAACCTCAATCCCAATCTCAAGCTTTCCCATTGTTTCAACATAGACAACAAGGCTGTCAACAATCTTGTCAACTTTCAGTCTCACCACAGCGCTCTCAAGCACGTGGACACACAAATTAAGTGGCTACGAGAGCAGCAAGAGGCCAAGAAATTGATAACTAACCTGATCCCCTCAAACCAGATGCTTGCCAATCCCTTAACTAAACCTGCTATCAGATCCTCAGTATTAAATCTCACAAATAATGTTTTGACCTCTCACAACTAGACACGGCGGCGTGTTGAGTTGACACCTGTCTTCACCCTTAATCATCCTTTTCCCAGTTTCAACACTCCAAATACAGAATCATCCTCGCGCACCTCAGCCTCGATCTTTCATCCATCGTCATCGACCAATGAATTTGATTTGATCAAATCCATCCTTGCCCAAATCCTTCTCTCAATCACTCTCCCTCCATCTCTCCAGCCTTCCCTCAATCTTGCCCTTCAACATCTTCCTCCATCTTCCTATTTTCCTCTCTTTATTATTTTATTTTCCCTTTCCTCACTTCTCAGCTTCTCCTTCCTTCCAATAATTCTCTCCCTCCCGTCCTCAACTTACGACTGATCCTAATCCTTCGACTTCCAACTAAATCTAATCATCCTCTTGACCTTCCTTGACTCTTAATTATCCTCTCGACCATCCTCGACTCTCAGACCCAAGCTCTTGATCACTCTACGCTCATCCCTCCGAATCCGACACTACTTTCGACGGCTATCAACTCCTGATTATGTCTAGCTGTGAGACAAATAATCTCAATCCATATTACGTTGATGTCTCTTTTCTGACTTTTCTTTCAGTCCTACCATTCCTCATTCCTTGTCATCTAAAACTATCCTTCATCGTGTGATTCTCCAATCTTCTCTTTCATCCTAACTATCAATTCCCTAGTATTGGTAAGACACTCTTTACATTATCCTAGAATCTCCGCAAATAGTTTTGTTTAAGTTTGTTTTCTTTCATGCCAAAGACCTGCTGGTC
The DNA here is from genome assembly GCA_025617555.3 of Puccinia polysora. NCBI lineage: Eukaryota > Fungi > Basidiomycota > Pucciniomycetes > Pucciniales > Pucciniaceae > Puccinia > Puccinia polysora. The sequence continues at coordinate 27,095,358 of CM062628.1, forward strand.
TTTAGATTTTTAAATTCATTTTCCAAACTTATCACTGACATCAGAATATCCGTAGGAATGTCTATTAAAATAATTATTAACTTACTGGGAAAATTTACTAAGGATAATTAATTAAATAATACATAAAAAGGACATATTAGTTTTATTCACACATCCAAACATCAATTATAAAGTAGAATAATTCCCATACCCTGTGGAATTAGATGCTACCCGTGCTACAGCACCAAGAACACGTGACAGGCTACCGTTGGTTACCTTTCTAGCCTCATTTTCCTTCCCTTTGAGCCCCTGTACCCCTCAGAAGGACAATATTGGGATTCCAAAAGCTATAAATAAAGAGCTCTTTTGAGGATATTGATAACTAGAGACCCAGTTATATTTACATGAAAACACTGTGCCAAGGTAATCAAATACTTATAAGAGATAAGTAAGTGATTTTTGGCTTATTCTGATTAATAATATCCTTCCTCAACCTCTTTTTATCAATTTAAACTGCTGAACAACCTTATAAACCCCAGTATACAGGTTTAACCCATCAGTGCACGCCCCAAACAGATACCCAAAGGATATAATAATATACCAGTGAGTTTTATTATCCTTTGTCTGTCGTGGAAGCTTGGTTACAAAGCCCTGCCACCCCACCGTATATTTTATATACATATTATCTTTGGTAAAAATATCCTTTAAACCAAAGAGCCCAAAGTAACCAGGAATACATGTTTTCATACTGAAATCCCTGTCAAGAGGTGTTAAAGATCCCCAATATAATTGTGGCCCCTCTATAAAAATATTTTATAATCAATTTATCTATATTGATTTCTAGCAATAAACCATAACCAAACCAATTAACCTTGCAATAAGCCGTATCCAAATATTTTACGTATTTTTGCTGCATTTATTAAATAATATATTTATCATTTATTCTATCACCTCTGGTAGCTAAAGGATAGCAAGGGTCTTGGCATCCAGGAGGCTGACAAGCTCCAAAATTCCCAAAAGACATGAAGATACTTCTCAAATGGATTTCCTGTTGCATAATTCTGCACATATTATTGCCCAAACCAAATATGAATGGTAAAAAATATTTTAAGATGATATTCCTGACCATCTGCAAGCCATTACTATCTAATCTTGGTCTTCATCATTTTAAATGAGAGAAAACATTCTAAACTTCATTCTTTCTCAGCTTTAATAATTATTTTTCAGTTTTAAATCAGTTCAAAATCTAAACCAATGAAGTATTTATTTTCTTTTTTTTTTGCATTCAGTTTAGGATCTATTTTAACCCAAGAATCCTAAACCAGTCCTTTTTTTTGGGGGGAGGGTGGTTTACTCTTAACCTTTTCAGTAAAACTCCACCTCCTACTCACTAGTCACCACCAACCAGAAAGCTCTAGCTTTTTGCCTTTCACCTAACCCTCAAAAAATTAAGGACACCTGAGCCACCCTCCCCCCCCATCAGTCAAGTCCCCCCTTCTTCCTTGTCTCTTCCTCTCTTCATCCTCAATGAAATTTCTGACATCATCTAATTCCTTTCATCTTTCCATCAAAGACCCCACATTCCCCCTCCTCAACAGTTCTATTATTGTACCAGGTATATCCTCTCTATCTAAAATTTTCTTTCTAGATCAAATGCTACTATTTTTTTTTCTACACAGACTGATTTTTATTATTATTTGTATTAGTTTTTAGTTCAAGTTTTTTTATTCCCTTTTTTTTCTATATTGGTTTTTTCACATATATGGTCATCATCAACTTACAAGATGATTTTTTGTTTTATTGTTTATTCTTATGATTATTTTTTCTGGATTTTTAGTCTTTCAACTCAACCATTTGTTTTAGTCTTTGATACTTCAAAATTTTCTTTGAATATCAGATGACTAATGCTGAATTTCTTTTTTTTGACTTTTTTTGTCTTTTTTTGATCTATTTTGATTAGGTTTAAATAAATTGAATTTCATTTAAGGATTTCTTCTCTTTTTAAATTTTTGGCAAGGTAAAAACACTCATTATTCTTGCATCCTGCTTTCTTTACAAAAAACTTTATCACCCAAAAAATTCAAAATTTCAAACCATGATTTCAAACCAAAATTAATTTAGACTCAATCAAAGGAAGTTTTTGGATCAAAGAAAAAATTCAAATGGAAACCTTATCAACAACAAAATTTGAAATATCTGACATTCAAATTTTTTTCTCCTGACTTGGGATGAGTATTGATGTCAATATAAAAAGGTATTTTCATAAATTCTTTGGGATCTTGAAAACTATCATCATTTTAATTTTCTGGTGGTTGATTCAGCCACCCATACTAAAATGACTATTTCTGAAGAAATCAATCAAATGATTATAAAAGCCAGCAGAGAGTTAAGTTATGGGAGGACCTACCCTAGGTAATATATATGTATATATATCAATTTAAAAAGATTTTTTACATTTGAGGTCTTGAAAATAGTACCAAACATTTTTTCAAAAAATTTTTTTTTAGAAAAAAAAATGCCTCAATTATAAAAATCAATTTACTTATGCTCCAATTATTTGATAAATCATTTCTGTTTCCTTCATGGGTCTCCTGCTACCAAAAAGAAAAAAAATTCCTTGCATAAGGCTACCTAGTCCCATTTTTCCAATAAAATTTGATCCTTCTCCTTCTTCTCCTTTTTTGATATCCAACTTGGTGGGTCTCAAATTTAACTGAGAATCTCAATTTATTTTATTTCATTGTAATTAATTCTTTGACCTCTTTGATTTTCTTTATCAATTCCCAGTTGAAGACCACTTCTTTTCTTCTAAAACTTGAGATTTTTTTTTCAACCTCAAGCCTTTTGATTTCCATCTTGGATTCAAATTGTTTTAAGATTACATTCATGTTTTATGTTCTGATATTTTTGAATGAATTCAATCTCCTTGCCCAAATCTTTCTTTTCAATGATCTCTTAAAAAAACTCCAAAGCCAGAATTTTTTACCTCCTTTGATGGTCTTTGGGGTTGAGGTTGTTGGGATTGGAAAACTTCTTCTTTCCCTTTAATGAGGATGAATGTAGCTGAAAATAACTTCTGGGGTTGGATGGTAAATTGGGAGGCCCCATTGGCTTAAGATTTTTTTCATTAAAAAAATGGCAGAAATTTTTCCAGGAAATCAGTGACCATTCAATATGAAATTCAATATCAAATTTAATTACTTTAGATTGGGACATAGAATTTTCTGGTTGGGGAGCATGAAATTTTTCAGAATCATCCTCTTCCAGGTTGAGATGATTGTTGATTACTTGATCAAAGCTTGTAAGAAACTGATTCAAAACAGGCAAGTGTTGGATCCAAGGAAGGATTAGAATGGATCATTTGTGGTGATGTAAAACCAATTGGAACTTTCATTTTTTCAATATCTTCCTCTTATTCAAATTTTGGTAACTCAAAGGATTCCTTGAAGAACCTTTTGGGTTAGTTAATAAAGAATTCCTCATCATCACCATCACTTGGCTGAGGATTGGATACCATCTCTTTGGAATAAATGGGTTTTCATCTGTGGGCATCAAACCCAGCTTGTGACTTTATATCAGCCTTCTTTCAAAATATTTCATTCATTTTAAAATTAAAAACTGCAGATGGAATCCAATTTATCAACCACTCATCTGATCTCTTTGTCTCTATTGGAATCAGTGACATCAAACCTTGTTGAGATTGAACTTGAATGAGGTTTTTTATACTTGAACCAAAAGTTCTTGAATTGCTCCCTCATTTTTTTCAATTATAGATCAAGCCTAACTTTGGTTTTTTCCTCAGCTCATTGGTCATCAGGAGATACCCCTTGATCTTAGAAGTTGGATTTTAACCAATCCAAGTTTGGTTGTTGGAACCAAAGCAAGCATCATGCATGCTTGGAAGGATTTATGAACCAGTTTAAAAGGATTAGATGATCTGATTTGTTTAGTTGAATAGATTTTTTTGAAGCGCATGGAGGAGGAAGGTTGATTTTTTTTTAAAAAAAAGGGGGGTTTTTTGGCTGCTGAGTTTCATCCAGAGGTTCAGTTTGTGAATTTTCAAGGGGATTTTTGCTGAGGGGGCCATTTCAAAAGATTAAGAGTGATGAGTGTTATTAGAGTAATAAATACTTTAGTCTAGTGAGGTTTGGGGTGGAAAGCAGAAATAGCAAGATGAGACACAAAGGGATGGTACAGAGGGGGGGGCAAAAGTTGTCCCAATGTTTCAAAATGTGCTCATGTTCCAAAACTCCCAAATTTGGAGTGTGGTCTTGGAAAACTTTCTCAGAACCCAACCCCAATCTTTTTTTGACCTTCACCATCATGACCATTTTTTATTTTGTCTATCCAATCAGGTAATTTTCCTTTTTCTCTCATTTCAGATTTTATTTTAAAATAAATTATTGATTTTTCTTCATATTTATCCATATTTCTTGTGAATTGATCATAAAATTCCCCATTAATGATAGATTCATGTTGAGAGAATTAAAAAAAGAAGAACTATTGGATGAAGTCAAGGCATGGATTCTGGGGATGCACAAGGGTGGAATATTGGGTAAAAAGATCAGTTAAAAAATGGCACTTAACCAATACACAATATATAGCCTTCTAAATGGATATAACCAACATGGGACTTTTTTAAAAACAAAATTAATTGTTTTTCCCATCAAAAATGATGAAGTGGGATGTTTGGAAGCTTTGGTTGTGTCTTTAGAGGCAAAAGAATTTCAAGCTTGAATGAACTGCCCAATTCAATTGTTACCAAAGTCTCAACCAGGACAATCCACCAATATGCCCATCAACTGGGCCATCACTGCCAAGTTGCTTCAAGAAAACCATTCTTGAATAGCTCCCAAAAGACTTGGAAACTTGCTTTTGCTTGGGAACATCTCTGTTGGACAATTGATGATTGGATGAAGGTCATCTGGACTGATGAATCCTCCTTTAAAGTTGGTAAGAATACCCAGAAAGTCAATTTGTGGCAAATCCCCCATGAGAATTTTGAATTAACCTTCCTTTTCCCCAAATTGAAGAGTGGTCAAACAAAAATAATGATATGAGGTACTTTCATGGGTGAAAGCACCTCTCCAATGGTTTGATGCCTCCAAAAAGAAGGCTGGCCAAAGATTTGCCTGAAATCTTCTACAATGGTGCTTTAGGGCAATGGCTTTTGTCAGCTGGCTACTATGCAGAGCCAACTGACTAAGCCACCACCAACTAAAATACTAATAAGATAAAGAAAATTATGGAAATATTAACGTAAAACAAAAAAACCTTAACTATTAAGAAATCCCAAAATATTATTGAATAAATCTATCCCTGGCTCCAATTTAGGTAGGGTCACCCACTGGAACCACCCACAAAATCCTACTCCTTCATTTAGAACCACAATCACCCAGGAACCCTCCTAATCACATCCGCAGGTATGGCTTTCTGACCAAAATTTGGTCAGAAGCCCATATTTATGTATATTTTTTGAGTTATGGACAAAAAAAACCCTTTCATACATAACCCTGCGCATAGCCTCAGGCCCTTTTGCAACCAGGTGTGCCGCTCTCAGGAGCCACGGCATGCCCAGCCCTGCAAGTAGTCAAGCAACTACCTTGCCCGGGCCCAAGGTGGTTGTTGTCAGGCAACAACCCTGCGAGTAGTTGCCCAACTACCTCACGCAGGCTCAAAGTGGTTGGTACTGACCAGCCTTGCAGGTAGTTGAGAAATTACTGCATGCCGCAGTTGCTACCCGCTGCCAGCCCCACAGGTAGTTGACCAACTACCTTGCGTGGGCCCCTAGTAACTGACTGGGTCATTGTGTGAGGCAACCAGCCAGCTCACTGGCCAGCCCCCCCCCTCTCCAAAAACGGAAACAGGGCTGTAAGGTACCAACTACACACCCTACAGCCTTGTTCCACACCACATTGGGCCCAAAGAGCTCCACTATGTGGTGGGGAATGGTATGAAAGTACCTTAACAAACAAAAAACTGGAAAAATGGTCCCTGCACCCCTTTTTTGAACTATGCCAAAGGTTTTCTGGGCCCCTGTAAAGGGACTGGTGGATTTAGAACCCAAAAGAATAAATAATAATTACACTAGCACCCTGAGAGTGTACACTGGGGATACACAGAGGCCTAGCTTTGCTCTAAATTTTTCACAAGACACCAGGTACCTATAAAACCTCCTCTGTACCTCATACAAAGAAGACTGTACGTAACTAGTCACAACCAGAGGCTTACTTCCTGATTGAGTGACTTTAAAACACACCAATATGGACAGAAGAGCCTCAGACTCAGAATAATCCTTCAGAATAAGGTCTGAAGAGCATTTTTTCAAGCCCCTGGCCTCAGGAAGCCATGGCTTATATTTAAAACTCTTCATTGAATATTACCTCGTTGGCCAATAAAGTGAGGTCATCAAGGGTACACAAATGTGTATCAAGCCCCAAGTATGATGAAAGAGGGCTTTCCATACTACTTTAGTGGCTAGAGCAGGTCCACACAAACACACTGATGGTTCCCTGGCCTCAGAACTATCCTGTTTCAGCCTCCTTTGGCTGGTAAAAAGACTGTACCATGAGAGGACCCAAACAATATAAATAAGGGCTCCTCCCCCAGCTATTCCTAGCTCATTCATTTCAGTCATATAGTCATTATTGCTTCAGATATTTTTTTCCTCAAGCCATCAAACCCTTATAAGAAATAAGTGTGTGATCCTGGACCACTTTCCAATAAAATTATAGACCACAACTCTTGAATCCTTATTTTTTGGTCAAATCATCATCCAACCATTCAGCCTGCCCCAGTACCAACTTCCAGCACCCTGAATCCTTGCATATTGGCCCATCCATCAAGAATAACTCCGGATCCAGACCTAGTAAGTGAAACTGCTGACTTATACCCCTTTTGTAGGTTTTGCATAACCCAACCCCCAAGGAAATTATACATACCCTTCTTGAAAGGAATCCTTGTAAGCCCCACAGGCACCACAATTGCTCCTATATTTTCCCAAGCAGACATATACCTGTGTTCTGGAGGGCTCAAAAACCCTAATAAGGTCTGGGGCCCTCCATTTTATTAAGTTAATTCTCACAACTGCTTACATATATATATTGTTCTCATGTTCCAGATCTCTGTCTTGTCATACTTAACCAATTGAACAAACCTTGAGACACTCCAATCTGTTGGTGCGTGTTCTTTCTTTTGTTGTTCATGTGCTCTGTTCCTCATTTTTTTTGTTCTTTTGTTCCTGGTTTCATCTTGTCACCTGTTGTACTGGCGATCTCACTCAACGCACTCAATACCCGGGTGCACATACTCCAATCTCCAAGATGCGCGACTATGCCGCACCATTAATCACCGCCACAAGCAACACCATGAGCTCGCCATCCAGACCTCTCGGCACAATCATCATAGAACCATCAAGACAGTCACTTTCAATCTCAAGACAAATCTCACAATCAACCAATCAACCAATCCAATAGACTCTCGCAGCCAGCTTGACTCTAGTAAGACATTCTGAAGCATCCAACTCATCAATCAAAGTGGACTCATTATTCTCTCACACAGCTTGTTCAAGGCGCAAGAACAATTTACCTAGAAATATTGCTACCGGCTTGGCTCTTTAATCTCTGGCTCTAAGTAAATTGCTTCACCTGATCCAAACTCAAACAGTTGCTCATTTCTTGTACTTCTGCAACTACCCAGGAGTCTGCTTATTCATCTTCCCATCAATAACTCATCAATCAGACACCTGATCTAGCCAGTAATCTCACCCATTGGTTATTTCTTGTTTCCTTTTTGTGGTCTTGTTATTGTGAACTGTTCTTCATAACTTTTACTTTGATCTGAATGAAATCAAATCAGCTTGGTCTTGGTTACCAACCATAAAAACTCTCATATTCAAATTTATCTTTATAAATATATGAATAAATTTACTCCTTTTAGCCAAATCATATACCTGGCAGTTTGTCCTATTTTTACTCCAAACTTTCTATCACCTCTAGTAGCTAGAAGGAGTGAGGTCCTTGGTATCTAGTAGGATGACAGCTTTCAACCATCAACCATCAAGACCCAATCCTGATGGAAGTTGGTGCTGCAGTTCACAATGCCAAAATTTGTGAAAAGTGGAAAAACAAGAAAGGCCTCAAAAAACTAGAATGGCCAGCTCAATCACCAGACCTCAGCCCCATCAAGAACTTTTGGCATACCATGAAGATAAAAATACAGAAATCATACCAACCAAAGTCCCTGGATGAGATGGAGAAGGCCCTCCAGGGCTCTTGAGATCATTTTCAAGGCAGCAGTTCATCCATCTCATTGAAAGCATGCCTGAACAAACAAAGGCAGTTGTTAAGGCTGATAGTGGTTCTACTCAATTGTAGAACTGCCTTTTTTCATCTTTTTTTTTCATTTTCCTTTCCATCATTATCCCCTATCAATCCTTACCCAGTATCAAAAAATTATCATCATCCAATTTTTTTTTTTTTTTTTTTTTGGAATCCATATGCAGAAAACCAGGATCCAATTTAGGGGTTTTTTTTATTATGAAAAAAAATTTATCTTAATTTTTTGTTTCAAAAAAAAAACAAAAAAATTTGTTGCTATGTAAATAGCAGACACAAAATAAAATAATTACTCCACGTTGTATTTGTATTTGTTTTGTTTTGTTTTACTTTTTTTTTGCCCCCCCTGTACATACATACATCCAGTCAGGCCAGAGTTGGATTGACGTGGGAAGCCAGTGGTTGATGGTGTGGTCTGACATGTGGTTCAGTTGATGAGCACATTGGTATACTTCATTTGGAAAAGAAAAAACCCCCATTTAATTTCCAGTCAATCTGACACCTCTCTCATTTCAACTCAGTGGGTTCTTTTCTTGATTTTCAATTGTGCGTTTGAAATTGGGTTCTTTTACTGAACCTTGTTATTTAAGCAAAAAAAAAAAAAAAAAAAAAAACATATGGTGGGGTTTTCTAACTCTGAGAAGATGGACCCTATTGATCCAACAGTGACTGACTGGATGTACTTGAAGTGGTCAGAGTGATTTTGTTGAGGCACATGGTTTGGTCTTTGGATTTTAGTCTTCACTAGTTTGCAGAAACTTTTTCAATCAATTGGAGTGAGACGCAGTGGCTGGATCTGTCTTTTCTCCCCATCAAACCTCTCAAACACTTTTCCTCTTTTTTTTCCCCAACTCAAATCAATATCACGCCCATGATCAGTACATAGAGATTGACAATTTTTGAGTTCCTGAAAAATTTTGGCATGTCATTCACATCATCATCATTCACCCCCCCCCCCCAAAAAAAAACTCTGACTCCTGACCAATTCTCCTCTTCTAGATCTTCTTGAATCTCAGCTTGATAAACCTCTCCCAGTCAATCTACACCCATGCTTTTTTTCTTCCCCCATTTTCTACTGTATCTTTTCACTTCAAACCCCCCCACCCTCCCCTCCTCCGCATTTTCTGATTCATTTGATCTTTCTATCATCCTCTTGATTCCATTCAATCCAATCCTACCTCTTTGCCTCTGTTATTTATCTTTTCTCCTGCAACAGTTCCATTCTCTTATTAATCTTTGACCACACATAGGATTCAAGGATTCTCTGAGTGTGGGTGAGTAGTTGTTGCTTGATGGGCTAGGTTGATGGTCTAGGTTGATAGCGTTCTAAAGAGCATACCAATCTTCTGAAGGGATTTTTGAGGTATGGAGATATTCAAATTGCCTTGCCTATTTATTGACTGCCACTTCCCCAAGTACATATTGTCTTTTCACAAAAGCTTGGACACTTGCCTCAATCAAATGAAGTTTCCATCCCATAAAGTATGTTTTTCCAAAAATTTTGTCCATGGTTTTTGTGAGTTTCTGCCATCTGCAGCTGATATTTCCAGCCGCATGTCCCCTCACTGCTAATCTGACATCCCCATCCCATAAGCTTGCAGCAGCATATCATTGCATCTCAAACTCCTGAATCCCCACAATCAAAGAAAAAATTGTGTTCCTTCCTTCCAAAATTGACTAGCCTAGGCCTTCCAAGGATTTCTCAGAAGTAGTAAGCTCTCCATTTTTTTCTGCCATCTTCCCCTCCACCCCCCCCCATTCATGATTATTTTGTTTTTTAATCATCATGTCAGAAGCAGGAAATCAGGACCTAACACCTTCTTTTTATGCCAATACCCTTTTTCCAATTACTTTCAGTCAACCCCCTCAAATACCATCTTGCTATTGTTACACCACCAAGGAGACCCTCACTGAAACCAGTATCAATGACCTTGCCCCCTTCCCACCTCACACCCCATCCAGTTTGTTGCCCAGGTTTGACTGCCACATTTTTTTTGTCCTGTATGTACCAGAGAAAAAAAAATTACAAACTGGGTTCCTGTACGCCAGCAAAACAATATCATCCTCAGCTTGGATCCAGTAATTCTGCAGTGGGGTAGTTACAAGAATCTAGTGGCAAATCAATGCAACAATCATATCAACTCCATAGGCAAGCTCATACTCAATGGAACCAATTCCAACCCCCCCCCCAAGATTCAGTGGTATGGCTACATAATCAAATCCAAGAAATTTAACAAAACTTCTCCAGCCCAGCTTGTAAAAAATATTAGCTTTCTTCAATGGATGCCAGAAGTCTCAAATTATCCCTCTTGCCGTGGTGGAGTCAACCTCAAGATGGTCAACACCTGTGAAGAGGCAGCTAATGCAAAGAAGGCCAATTTAGTAGCCCATCAATGTCACATCATGAATGCTTGCCATGCCAAGCAATCAACTTCCTTGCAAACCCTGGCCAACATTCATTCTAATTCTGAAGTGAATCATTCTGGTATTTTGAATTTCAAGGAAATACCACTGACCAATTTTTTTCCTTTGATAGTCTGACAGCAGTGGCCCTGAGTTTAGCTCAATTGATGTTCATTTCAACACTCTATTTTTGCTTTATAAATTAAATATTGCCTACAATCAATGCTGTCTGGTTTATCCTCACCCTTCTGACCCTGAGTGGTACATTCTACTAACAACCAAAAATGTGCAACAGTGGGCATCAGCAATAGTGAGTACCAACAACTTGGATATACACTTGTCAATCTTTCTGACACCATCTTTGGAAATCCTAGGCCAAACAGGTTCCTGGGGTTCTTCTATCCTCCCACCCTCCTGGTCTCAAATTTGTAACCCAATTGTGTAAAAAATGTTGCACCTTGGGCAATGGTAGTCCAATTCACCATGCATCTTCACCAATGGTTCCTTCTTCAGAGTCAGCCAATCATGGGTCAATTTCCAAATATTTTGATTTTGTGGGGATTAACAAAAACAAAGATATGGTACTTGAAAAGTTAATCAACAACAATATTGATAATTACAAGATGTTTGGTCAGGACTGACTTACTGATGCCCAAATACCAGAGCTTGTTTTGACCATTGGTGTCATTTCCAAGTTAAAAAAAGGTGTGAAAAAATATGGTAAACATTGTTTATCCATTTCATAATAAATAATAAATTATGTAGTATTGTAGTTGTGACCCCAGAGCAATCATTTATCTACAAAAAAGTGATAGGATAGCCATTTTTTCCAAAAACGATACCTTGCCAATGTGTTTTAGTTCTTTAACTAGCTGTTCACAGCTTTGAAATTGATTTGAATCATTAATTGCAAACTGGAGGCTTTTGCGCCAAACTTGATCCCTACCAAACAAATCTGGACTTATATGATGATGGATGATTGATCATAGCCTGAGTGTGTTACTCACCTTCTGTTGATTGGTTTGAAGCATCAGGGTAGTCACTCCAAACTCAGTGGGTTAAAGACTAGGTTACCACCGGAACTCCGTGAACAACCAATACCAATGACCATGGGAGATCCTGTGAAACTAGTGCCCAAATCAACAACTAAGATCCTGTTGGCACAATCAATTTATAATCCGGCTCTGATGATAGCCATTCCAGGGTGGTATTTGTTGACTGAATCCAGCACATCCACCTGAGCCACCTTGCTTCCACCCAAATTGACTCAAATCACTTCAGATCAAGAGGGTATTCCCACTCCTATGTTAGCCATAACTAGCCTCATGTTGGAGCATCTGACCACTCTACTGGGGCCAGCTATGGATTTTAATTAGTCAAGATTCTTCCATGGGTTACTGGATAATGCCTTCCAGTTTTTGCAATGAGCTTGATGAGTAGAATGATGGATTGAGGAAGTCAGACAACAGCTTTGAGTTGGATCACTGATTTGATTTTGGATCCATGGAACCAATCAACAGCCACCGTTCATGATGGAAATCCCAGCCATCAGGTAGCACCCTTGGTTGGGGATCAAACTCTTAACCCAGTTGATGATGTGGATCAATGCAGTGTTTTATCAAGAGATGATTCACTGAATTGTGGTGATCATGATGAGGTTGGAGATCAAGGAGCTCATTATGGGAAGCATGAGATTGATACCATCTCCAGGATGCTATTTTTAAACTTTATGAGGTGATATAACTACTATTGATCATAAATTTTGGAAAGGCCATTCTGATGGGGGCATTGGTAATTACAATCTAAGTACAAATTTGCACACAAAAATTGAGTTATAACATTGAGGGTACACTGTCTGATGATCTTGATTGGATCTGAAGCTAAGCTGAGGCCTTGTGATCCACAAAGGTATTATTTTATTTGAGAAAGACAAGTCTCAATTGGGTTTAGCTTGGGACAGTAAGGAGGCAAGTACCATAACTTGACCCCAGCTTCATGGCACAAACATGCTACTTGTGGACCTTTGTGGATTTCTGCATTATACAAAACCAGGATTGAGTTGACAGCTGGGTACCTATTCATTAACAGGAGCTTGGAATTCAAGGGAAATTGTAACAGCCAAATGTCATTTAAAAACTCCATTTAAAAATTGCAATTGATTGAAAAAAAATTGCTTACCAAATTCCACTTGAGAATTTTCTCAAAATCAACACCTTCAATTGTGCACTTGCTAATGGATAAAGATAACAGTCCATAGAAGCTGATGGCTGGTACAATGTTGAACCTTTTAGGGTTTTGATTGAGCTGTGTCCTTGTTGCAATGGATCCTCTTGAAGATCTGGAGAAAAATCTCATTAACTCTTGACTACAGAGAATGGAATCACCTAAAGAACATAATTTCCAAACCATGATTCATAAATAGCTTCCCACCCAAAATAAAGAACAGGGGAACAGGAATGAAATACCTGTCAAAAAAAGAGTTTTGGCAGGAATTTGCTGCATTTGTTCTATCCAAAGGTACTTTGAGAATAACGATTTGAAAATATTAAGTGTATGAGCCTTCTTCAGAGTGAGTTGGAGCAAATCAACCAGTTTTGTGTGTAAGGCCAATATGCTGACTAAAGTCCCATTTTCATCATACAACTGTTCTCAAATTTCATCCAAGAAGAGGTTGGTTTCCAACCAAACCAATTCAATCATAAAATCTCAGTCTTCATTGGACAGGATCACAGGGTTCCCTTGTTTCTTGTGTGTTTTTGGGTCACAAACAAAAAGTTTGGTTTCTTCATATAGCTCCATCCAGTGGTTGAAAGATTGCCTCAAGATGCACTCACCCAACTCTTTGCGTATGAAGTCCTGGGGAAGTTGCTGGAGAGACATTTGTATGGCCGCAACTTTGATTGATGGGAAGTACTGATGATAAACCATGCTAGTCTGCAGAATGGTTTGGAAGTGGAAGTGATTTCAGAAATTCTTGAATCATCCCTTGTTGAAAAAAAAAGTCTTAACTTGAATGGGTATTGGTTATGATGGAGTGAGGAGAGGACCAAAAATTGAGGGAGGATCAAGCTTGGGTGAGGAATGAGGGCTGTGGAATAATAGGAGGTTCAATTGCGGAAGAGGGCAGTGGGAGAGTAGGTGGTGTGGTTTGTGTTGTAACCTAGTTACGGATTACACATGCATACACTCAACTATGCATATATCCATGATACAGAAATATATAAGACAAGCAATCCAAGTACCAGAGAGTCCTTACTCTATGGGTTTTACCACTCATTACACTAACAGGTTATGATCCCACTCTTGACGGATTCTCTAGATTTTTTAGAAACCACACAAACAAGGAGAATTGGCTGGTATTCTGAGGAGCAGGGGAAGTTTGGCCAACTTCCCCCAGTGAAAATTGCCGCGGCTCTTGTTGGCTGAACAGATGTACCTTTTTCTCTGTTTGTCTACCATTACTTCTGCCTCTCCAGTACTTCACACTACTGGACCTCAACAGAACCCACACTTCCTTCCATTCCTATCCCATCCTACTATCCACTACTTCTCACCACTACCCTACCCCCTGCTTTCACTGGTGCTTCACTTCAACCACTTCACTCTACCATAAAAATTTTTCCACTCCATCAACCCATTTTTCTTTTCTTTCCACCAATTCCCTTCCCCTGCCACCCTACTCTGCCTCTTCCACTACACCTTTTCTTTGCTTCTTTAACTTCTCCTTTAACTTCTCCTGTAATTCCACCTCTGCATGTCCCCACCCCGCTGTAGTACCTCCTGCAAACCCTCCCTTCCTTTAGCTGCCAACCCCACCACATCCAAGTCCACAATGTCTTGATTGGAGTGTAGCAACTGTGCCGTGGAGAACCCCCCTAACATCAAAGCTTTTCAGACCACAACTACGCCAGTGTCCGCCACTTCTGAACTCAACTCCGCACGCCTTGAACTTGAGGAACAAATGCTCTGAAACAAAGTCATTGACTCGGCTGTTTCACAAATTTTTCCTGAGCAACTGCTTGCGGTTGATGGACACAACTTTGTTCAATGTCTTCAAGACCTACAAAAACTGGGCCGCGCCCACTTGAACAACATTGATTTATTCAGCCAAGTCAAGCACAACCGCATCTACGAGAAGATTGACCAAGCAATCTTGTTGGCTAAGGTCAGCAACTCACTTGTCTTTGACATACAGGACCAGCCAACTGCATATGCAATGGTCCATGTCCTGATGAAGAAATTCCAATCCGCAAGCCAGGCTGTGCAGGTCAATATGTGGCAATGCCTGATGGACTTCAAGCTCCCTGACAACTACAAAACCAATGGGGTTGTTTCATGGTTGAAGGACATGATGCTTGACTGGGTCAACATGGGTATCAACCTGTTGGAAGATATATATCTTGGATTCATTGTACAGAATAGCATCCTGACAGGGACCAGACTACAAGAAGAAGTTGACCGCAGGCTAGAATACCTTTTCCAGCAAGGCAACCACCTACCTCTGTTTCTGGTCACAGTGGTCCAAACTGTCAATCTTTGCCAGCAACAGCTTGCCAAACTTGCACCTGGCACAAATGAGTCACCTGTCATTATCCACCAGGCATTGCAAGTTGAGCAGCATAGCCACGGCAATGATTTGTTCCCTCTGCTAAAGTAACCCATTGAGAAATTCCTTTCCAATGTACTGCCCGACCTACACTTGGAGGCAATTGAATTATTTTCTGCGCATGAATCTGGTTGCTGGCACTGTGGCAAGCCTAGGCATGTGCAACGGTTCTGTCCATCAAAGCAGATTTTGCAACCCTGGAAAAACTACAATCACCAAACCAAGGGTTTTGGAGGCGCACAACTGGGCACCTTTTACCCCATTGTGGGGGCAGTCTATCCTCCGGTCACCATGGGAAACCTTGGCGCACGCCAGGCGCCAGCTGTCCCAGCCACCACAACAACCATGGCACCAGTAAGGCGGGGCAATCACTATTGGCCAAACCCGTGACAAGATTGTACCAGGTCATCTAATCCACCATTGGCACAACTGATCAACATTGGAGATATACCGGATGAAGTTGGGGAGGTTGAGTTTAATGGCCTGTGCCTGGGTGGTGAGGAGGTAATTCCTGCCATCATTGACTCTGGTGCCACCCAAAACCTGTGCGGTAATCTCTCCCTCCTTCACAACTTCTGGCCCTTGACAAAGCCTATCCTGCTCCTGGTTGCCACAGCAGGGTCATCAGCCTCCATCTCAGGAATGGGCAACCTCAAGCTAAGGGGAACTGAAGGTTCCATTATCACCCTGAAGGGTGTGCTTTACAGCCCCCTTTCAAGATCCACACTCATCTTTCTGGCAGCCCTGCCAAAGGCGGGCTTGGCCTTCAGCTATGAAATTTTCAGAGATTGCTTTGTGATATACGACTGGACCTCTGCAGTGGCCCTAGTCTGTCCGTTTGATGCCAAAAGTAACCAGTGGTACATAATGCACAAATTCCTTCTGAAAAATGACACCATCCCCCAACATTCTCCTTCTCCCACTCTTTCCTCCTCTATTGTCTCTTCATGTGTACCACAATGCAATGCAACACACGGGTGGAAGCCTGATCACACTGACATATTCATAGCCCCAATTTAGCAAGCAATAGATTATTAATGGAACAAAGAGTCCTTGACTTATTCAGAGAAACAACTTCTCTTCTGGCATTGGGTCTTTGGGAATGTTGGTATACGGGAACTGCAAAGGCTGGTACGTTTAAACCTTGGGGTTGGGCTACCTACATTTCTCCCTTGCGGTCACATCCTATGCCCTGGGTGCATGATCAGCAAGAGCTCACAGTGCAACCCAATGGACTTGTCCAGGCGCCAACCACTACCACTGGAGATTCTTTTGGTTGACCTCATTGGGCAGTTCAAAACACCAACGTTCAATCAGGGAAGGTTTTTGCTGACCATCAGAGATACTAACAGCGGTTATGCATTTGTCAAGGTTTTGACACAGAAATCCAAGGCTTCTGCTTTTGTCATGAGGACCATTGATACCATTGAGACAATGGCCAGCAAGAAAGTAAATATACTCCGCAGTGACAATGGCGGTGAGTTTGCAAATCAAGTCCTGACTGAATACCTGCAACGCAAGGGGATCAAGGCAGAGCGCTCTCTCCCGTACCACCACTATCAGAATGGTATGATTGAGCAATAAAACAGGATCATAGGAGATATGGCACGTAAAGTCCTGGAAGACAGCAAGCTGCCTAAGTTTTTCTGGGGATTTGCATTTGTGTGGGCATGCTACACATTGAACCGTCTCCCAAACAAGCTTTGCAGTAAGTTGAAGCCACACAAGGCCATGTTTGGAAAGGCCCCTTTGGTGAGTCATTTCCACATATTTGGCTTGCGTGCTTTTGTCCACATTCCCAAGGAGCTATGGAAGCGTCTAGACTTGAGAGCTGTAGAAGGCATCGTAGTGGCTTACCTTGAGCATTCCAAAGGTTGGCTTTTTTGGGTTCCTGGAGAAGGCCGTTTTATTTCCTCTGCCATGGCCAGGTTTCTGGAACAAGCTCAATTCAAGAATTGACTGCCAATGGGTACTGGCATGACCATTGAGAATCCTGCTGCAAAAGCAATGGTGATCAGGACCCACCGGCCCCCAGCCTTATTGGTGGCAGAACTAGCTTGGGGTCTGCAGCTTGGAGATTTCAGCAGGGAAGGCCTGTTTGACAAACAGGAGGTTGTGATTGAACATATCCTGGCAACATGTGAGTTCTTCAACATCAGTGTCCCAACCACTTTCAATGCAGCCATGTGATCCAATGCATGGGAGCAATGGCAAAAGGCAATGGACAAGGAATTGCAAAAACTAGAGGAGATGGGGGTCTTGGAATTGGGGGTGCTCCCTGAAGGTAAGATTGCTTTGGAATTCCAATGGGTGTTTGCACTCAAAACAGCTTTTGCAGGGGAAGAGTTGATCTTCAAGGCCTGCTGCGTGGCAAAAGGGTACAAGCAAGTGGCTGGCATAGACTTTGCCAAGACCTTTGAGCCCACGGCCACATTTGCCAGCTTGCGCCTGTTACTGACATTGGCAGCAAGTTTCAACTGGCCTGTCCACAGTTTCAATTTTGTCACAGCATACCTCAACTCCAACATTGACAAGGAAACGTGGGTGAAACCGCCCCCTGGGATGAAGGTACTGCAAGAGTACCACCTTCAACTGAAGAAGGCCCTGTACGGCACTAGGCAGGCGGCACAATGTTGGTGGCACCACCTCTGTAAGGTGCTAGCTGAACTGGGTTACTCACTGTCCCAGTATGATGGGTCCCTATACATACTGACCCACAAGGAACGGTTGGGCATAATTTGGATTCACGTTGATGATGGGGTTGTCACTGGGTCCAATGAAGCAACGCTGCACCAGCTGGAGAGGGACCTATGGGACACACTTCAGATCAAGTGGTTGGACCAACTGAACTCCATTGTTGGGGTGAAGATAACGCATCATGATGGAATGGTGGTTTCAGTCTTGCCCAACATGACCTTGTGCAGTCAATTCTGGCTGAGTTCTGGGATGGTACCACAACACACCAGTTGGCCTTACCAACAGGCTACAACCCGGTAAGTAACACATTGTCCACCAGTGTCAACAAAGACTGCTACCTTTCACTTGTAGGTTCCCTGAGCTACCTTGTAGTGGGCACCAGGCCCAATATTGCGTTTGCTGTGAACCTGCTGGCATGCTTCACTTCCAACCCTGATGAGACCCACTGGAAAGGCCTGTACCACCTAGTTGCCTATCTGGCAGGGACAAAGGCACTCTGGCTCTGCCTCTACCCCAATGACAACGGCAAGGCCCTGAAGGGGTATTGTGACACGTCTTGGGGGGGGGGTGAGATGTTGTGTTCCACTCATGGGATTCTAGTATCTTTTCTAGGGTGCCCTATAGTATGGATCTCACAATGCCAACAATGCATTGCTGCCTTGACGTGCCATGCCAAGTACATGGCACTGGGGGTGGTCACAAGGCAGGTACTGTGAGTACGCCACCTGATCCGCAACATACTACGCTCTGATTTTTTAGGCCACCTTTTCTGCAATAACAAAGTGGCTGTGAAGATAGCTTGCAATGATGTGTCCAACAAACGTACGCAACACACAGATCACAACTTCCACATCACTATCAAGGTGCTGTAAAACCAGACCACAACTCTCAGCTGGGTGGCATCAGAGGACCCATTGGCTGACATCCTCACCAAATCAGTCACGCCAACAGTTTTCTGGAAACTTTGCTGACAATTACAATTGGAATGATGTTTGCCTGGGAATGCAGTGGCAACAAGATGTCCCTGGCAGAATAACCCCATCACTTCCCTTTCCTTTTCTCTTGATGTTGAGTGTGTTGGGGGACAAACATTCCTTATTACATACTATCTCACCATGTCATCACCTGGCATGCTATGTACATAGATATATAAAGCTATCCCTCTCTGAACGCAATTGAACCTTATGGGTCTTTAACCCCACAACAGAGTGCCCCCTCCCCCCCCCATTTCTGTTGTCCCAGGATCCGTGTGTTATGTTGTAACTAGTTGGACGAGCCCTGGGCGTGCTGCATAGTCAAGGGGGGTGTGTTGTAATCTAGTTACGGGTTACACATGCATACACTCAACTATGCATATACCCATGATACAGACATATATAAGACAAGCAATCCAAGCATCAGAGAGTCCTGACTCTATGGGTTTTACCACTCATTACACTAACAGTGTGGTATTGACGCGTAGGATTTTCCTGCAGGTGGGCCGGTTATCTCTTCATGCGGTTGATCAATTGATATCTGACAGGTTAGAAATCTTTGGCAAAAAGTATGCTGATTTATTTTGCCTGATGCTAAATGCATACTTTTGATGAAGCTGGATCGGGCTTGGGTCCAAGCTTTTGTGAAAAGACTACATACGTATGTAGATATGTGTCTTCATTTACATACAGCACATTTACTTTACAACCTCGATCAGCCATGACGACATCCTAACTCCAAGTTCAAACTTGAAAGAAAAAAAAAAAAAAACAAGTCGACTGCCCACTAGGTCTTGATTATTCATGGACTCCCCATGAGACGGCCTTCATGAATCTTTGATTCTTTAAACCTATTCGTTAACTATGGGATTGGATGAGAGCGATGATTAAGATCACCAGGGGATCATTCATCTGAGCCCGGATTTTGATCGGTTAAGTCAGTCTAATCTAGGTAGTATGTACTTGAATATTTTTTTTTTCTTTCTTTTTGTAGAGCTCTAGGTCTATACAAGTTGACCATCTCCTAGTAAAAAAAAAAAAAAAAAAAAAAAAAAAAAGAGAATGATGAGACGATTTTCCCCCTCTGGAGGCGGGGTTTAGATCCTAACTAATCCTTCGATTGGGAAGCTCTAACTAGCTGACTGGTTCTTTTTTCGATAACTCCTTCACTCGTCTATCGACATAGCCCCACGGGATCTTGACCCTTTTGGAGTGTGTGAGATCAGGTTTGGTGTTTTTTTTGATCGTTTCTCTATGTTGATGGTTTCTTTTTCTTTTTTATTTTTTATTTTTATTTTTTTTTGGGAGGGGGTCGAGTCAATCGTTCTAAATCTGATCGATCGTTTCTTTCGATCATCGAACCTGAGCAGGATCGTTAGAATCGGGATCGAGATCTGACTTATTTAGATTAGTAGTGAATAGTGATTTATTTAGCTTTGGATTCATCCTCGAGTTTAGAGACTTGAGTTCTTGATCGATTGAATTCTCTTCTCCATCCATCATCCGCTTTCTCAGTCAATACTTACTTGACACCATCCACCTTCAAGCCCGCCGATTCGAGGATCGAAAGTGTCGTCGCCTGTATCTACGTAAGGATGTATGTGTTGATGAATACGTCATGAGTTTCAGTTCGAAGATGATGGATGATATTACTTTACTGATGATTCGGCTTGAAGTCCTACTTTGCTCTAGTGGTGGCCGCCCTCGACTCTCATCCTTCATTCGATCCCTTCCATCCCACTCGACCATTCACACCCACCTCCACGCTCGGCATCCCTCATCCTACATACTTCTTAGATTTCTCCAACCTAGATCATCATCATCGTCATGTTGGGTGCTGCTGGCTCAATGGTCGGTGGTGGTAAGTGTTTGATCTCGATGGGTTCCTCGTTGCTCTGCTCCACTCTCCCACCACTGCTCTCCTCCCCTGCCGGCGCCGGCATGACTGGTCATCTCGCTCCCTCCAGATCGATTATGTACATAGATACATATCTCCATACTCTACCCCCATCCCCATCCCTACTGTCCTCCCATCTCATTCTCAGAGTGAGTCTCAGGACTTGTTATGTCCCCCAAATACTCTCATCCTCCACTCGATTCGATCCCATTCCATCCATCCTCGGGTCGGAGAGCAGGCAGCTTTCCTTGATCTCTCGCTTGATCCATCTCAACCCGGGTGGACTACCAAGACCGATGGTCATTCAGATCACGAGCAGTCGTCGTTAAGCTCGATGATGGGATTCCAACCATCTTGGAGGATTGACATTCAATGTGACTCCGTATTCTTAGTTGGATGATCCACTGCCCCTGATCGTCAGTCAACCTAGTCCTCAGGCTTGTTAGTCGAGCATGCCTCCATCATCGACACCCTGATTGACGAACACGGATCGATTCGGATCTGATGAGAGAGGAAGCTTGATTGTATATCCATCCAACCCTTCGTCAATTATCTCCTTCATCCAACCTCAAGTTACCGTCCTCACGACGGCCTCCCATCCCCGACTCCTCCTACTCCAACATCCCTCGCCCTCGCGGCTTAAGATCTATCTTCTCCCTCGCCAGCTGATCACCATCGATCCAACTCAGGTCTATCATCCATCCCACAGCCCTGCCGACCGCCATCCAGCCAGCTCATGATCGGCAACGATCGATCTGGTGTCTGGAGTTTGACACACCCAATCGGTGACGAGAGACACCGATGGTGGATGTCGTGCACCCTTCGACTGGCTCGCTCGATCACTCTCCTCGAACTTGCTACTCTCCCCTCTCTCTCGCTCATCCATCCACATCCCCACGCACTCGGTTATAAGACTCTCATCCGGGGCTGGTGTCATCCAGACTGTCCGTACAAATATATCCATTCCATCCGATTCAATCTCGTTAGCCTTGGGATTTGATGATATCATCAGCATGTTGATGCATACATACAGTCCTGGGTGTGTGGATGTGTGTGTGTGTGGATATGTATGTAAGGATGTATTGATGATCAGTGGGTGGATGAGGCTGGTACCTAATCCCAGAACCAGAGCTGTCTTCCCAAAACTAGTCAATCCTCTAGTCGTGCGTGATGGTGAACTGACAAGCATGTAGCTGCTCGAACTCTTGAGATTGGCTTGAGACATCCTTGATCACCTTTCACTCTCCATCGATCCAATCCCCTCGCTCGATTCATCCCAAGCTTCCTTCCGTACATCGTCTCATTTCAAGATTGTAAAGCTTTGCTTCTTCACGATGAGATCATCTTGGTGACTGACTCAACTATCACCTCCAACTCTATTCTCACCCGTGATCGCTCTGGTTCCGTTCAGCCATCGGACTGATCTACGGCTCGAGCTCCGCGTCTAAATCTCAACCCACAAACCAACTCTCTCCAGGCCCCAAGACTGACAACCCAGGTACGGCTAGTAGTAGTAGTCATAGTAGTAGTAGTCGCAGCAGCAGTAGCAGTAGCAGTAGTAGTAGTAGTAGCAGTAGCAGTAGCAGTAGCACTACGACCACCACCACCCCTCTCAGTCGTAGTACTACTACTCATCCTACCAACACCACCCACACCCACACTGATTCTATCGATCCTGTCGATTCTATCCGATCTACCACACCTTCAACGGACCATCATCCATCATCGTCTCCACCCAGCTCATCCAGTTCTCCTTCCTCCCCCTCCCCTCGCTCGTCCCCATCCAAGTCTCCCACCTCCCACCTCAAACCATCCCCCCTTCATCTCCATCTGCCCTCAGACCATCTACCCCGCATGCCACTCTCCTCCAGGTCTCAATCGGCCACGTTCACCTCGTCTAGCTACAGGCACTCCTACTGCTCCCCTCGGCCGTCCCAGGCAACTAGCTCCCCCTCTCCTCATTCCTCCCAGCCTCATCGATCGACGTCCAGCCAATCCTTTGCTTCCGCCTCTCGTCCTCATCATCCCCACGCCTCCCCATCCAAACCTCGCTCGGGGGATAGTGAACGGTTAAATGGAAACTGTAACCCTTACGAACTGGTCGATCATATCAATCGTCACAACGACCTCTACCATATCCTAGGCCTAACCGGCTATAGCTACTACAACCGTCACCAGATCAAGTTTGAGGATATCCGCCGAGCTTACATCACTCGATCGAGACTCTGTCATCCCGAGTCAGTCTTCGTTTAGCTTCCTTCTCCTCCTCCCCCCACGAAGCTTATCCTCCAGTCTCGCCTTGCTTTCATTCTTGAGAGCTAGATCCATAACTTGACGCCCCCTCTCCCCCCTACCCGTTTCTTCTTGCTTGTTCATCCAGTAAACTACCTCAGTATGAACCCTGTACGGCCGCCTTCCAGAAACTTAGCTTTGCCTACGAGACGCTTTCAAAACCTTCTAGTCGGCGATTATACGATCTCAGTGGCCAAACCAACCATGCCTTCAGCTTTGACAATCAACAAGACGCCCCCAGTCGATCCACCAGCTCTCGTGGCTCTCGCAAAGCGTTCGTATCACTCTTCACCACATATTCCATCAGATGATTGTCCGACGGCCACCAGGAATTTCTAAAATGAAGCGATATCTTGCCTCCCCCCCCCTCCCCTTTTTTTCTTTTGCCAAAATCCAACCACGTTCAACTTGCTTAGGAACTTTACGACTTCAACCCCTAGTAGCTTCAACTCCTCCAGACCGTCATCCAATCAATCCACTCGATCCGCTCCGACTCATGGTCTCAATGCTGATGAAACCCTGAACGGCGTTTTGTATTCGACCTTTTGTGAATTTATGGATGGTGATTTCGAAATGATCAGAGTTCTTATCAGTGTGCCTCTCTATCTCACCTTCATTCCTTCTTCTGTCCCACCTTCTGCAAGTACTTCATGAGTACTCAAGATCTGACCATGATGTCTGGAGAATTGCAGATGCCTTGAATGAAGGTAATCCTGGTTTGAATCTCGGCGAAGATGTGATCTCGAACCTGGAGAGTGCGTTCAAAAAGCTACGGACAATCCTCCTATCGGGTCGAAAGTATCTTAAGGTCGTCCGGTTCGAATTGATCAAACTTTACGAGATTCAGTCAAATTTACGAGCTCTCAGTTATTTCAACTTACTAGGTCGAGTCAGACTGTCCTTAGCCCTGGCCAGGGTGACGTTATCGATCCCGATGAGGATCGATCAAGTCATGAGGGATGGAGATGATGAAGAGGGCGAGGGGGAAGAGTTGGAAGCGACCGAAGAGCATCATCATCAGGGATTAGAAGACCAACCCGACGAAAGCTATCTGAATCATTCTCGAGATCGGAGTCATCACGACCCTCACGGTAGAAGACCGACGCGTAGTAAGACGACTAAAGGAATCTTACCCCGCCGAGTTGCAGGATTACTGGAGGTGACTGTGGCCGTACTCGAACGTGGTGAACGAGCCACGATGTGGGTGAGTGGTGGTGAATCGACCAGTCCACCGAAGAGCACGACGACGACGCGAGATACCGAGGATGATGGCCATCATCACCAATCGGTCTCGCCATCATCTCAATCCAAACCTGACTCCAACCTGACCGAGCCATCATCATCATCATCATCATCATCATCAACGACAACACCAACAACAGCATCATCGTCATCATCATCATCGAATCGGTCGTCGGAACGATCGGATGCAACGCTTGAGCGGGAAGATGCGGAACCTGAAACCGAAGTCAGTCCTGATGGTGACCGACCGGCTCGATCGAGATCCTCTCCTACGCGTCGCTCGGGTTCGAGATCCAAGACGATCATCATCGAAGATTTCGACGATCCTCATTCGCCGACGTCCCATCCTTCAGATTTTCGTTCTCCTCGAGTGCTCTCGACGACGTCCCCGTCTTCGGTCGACTTTTCGATTAACCATAACCGAACCGCAACATCGTTCAACCCCCCATCACCATCTTTCAACCCATTTGCACCTGCCACTGCCTCGGTTTGAAAGCTCAGACCCCCCACTTTGCCCCTCATTTTTCTTCTTTTTATCCTCCTCTCACACCTCGATCCACTCTCAAACCGTTGCGAAGTCTCCTCGACTCTAGTATCTTTCTTTCCCTCTCACCCTCCGTGTCGTCCTTTTTATGTCTCCCTCTCTCTCTTTCTTCTAGGCGTGTTGATCCCATCTACGATGACCTCAATCGTTCCAGAGTATTCATGATAGTCGAGCCCGAAAGCATCGAAGTTGCATTTTTTGTTGATAATCGACCCCACCTCTTTCTCTTTTCTAGCATCAGTCAATCTTAGCATTAGTTATTCTACCGTAGAAGTAGAAGTAGTTAAGCCAATCGTGGCGATGGCGTCAACCTCCAAGAGTGGCACGTGTATGTATGTTTGTGTACAAGAGGTGACGATGGTGCGCGAGAAAAACCCTAGGTGGATGATGATGATTTCGAAACGGATACTCCGCCAGTCTTTTCTTGTTTTCGTTCCCTATCTCCTCCCTCGTTCTCTCACTCGTAATTTGGTACCGGGGAACGGATTGTAGCTGGATATCCTATGATACATAATCTGGGTAACAGTGCGTTGCCGAAAATCATGAGACCCACGCACCCCCTTTTTTCATGATGATCGTTATCCATTTTTTTATCATTATTATTAAAATAGCGGGGTTTAAGAAAAAAACTTGGAAATCATAAGACCAAGGAATCATCAGTATGAACGATAGGTGAAAGGTGTCATCGTTAGCATCTTGAGATACTCATGGGATCTCTATAACCTCTTATCTTTCTTAAGAACCATGAAAATGATGATAAGGATCATCATCAGATTCTAAAGGAGGAAACCAGTGTTGGGATTTGATGAGATTTAGCTAGAAAGCGAAGAAGAAGGAAGGACGTGACGAGGGTGTGTATGGGATATACATACGTACACAGGTCACGATGAGATCGAGTGGTGTCGTGAGCGACTCGGGGGAGCCGAGGGGCTCGAGAGTGATCAAGAGTCTCTCGATCCAAGCCTTCAGTACACTCCAGCCTCTCACTCTTATCTGCCTCCTCTCTCTTCCTCCCTCCCTAAACCCCCCCCCCCCCCTCCTTCCCGCCCCTCTCTCTCTCTTTTCATTTACTTCTTTTCCTTTGGAATCCAGGCCGGGCCCGGCCTCGACTCGATCGTTATCCTTACCATCCGAGCTTGTGGGAGTTTCGGAAGGAGCGGGTGGGCGTAGGCCTCGAACCTCTTGGGGTTCGTTCGGGAGCTTTGTGTATTTAATCTTCTTCTTCTTCTTTCTTTCTTTCTTTCTTTCTTTTAGAGAGAGAGAGAGAGAGAGAGAGAGAGAGAGAGAGAGAGAGAGATCTGGGATTGATGAGAAGGTGGTGAGCGTATGCGTGAGAAGGTGTGATGCGACCTAGAGGGTCGATCGCAGTTCGATTGACTCTGTTTGTACCCCTTGGTCCTGGTGCGGTGACCACTGGCAGACAGAATTCTGGAGACTGATCGAACTCATCATCAGAGCATTCGCACCCTTCCAAAGTTTTTTTATTTTATTATTATTATTATTATCTTTCTTTCTACAAACTAGATGTTGTGATACTAATAAAAAGAAAGAGTGGGTAGATACTTTTGATTTTTTTTTTTTTTTTTTGATTTTTTGATTTTTTTTTTTTTTTTTTCTTGGCAGGTTGTAAGATCTTTTGAGCTCGACTAATGAAAGATTGATTCTTGAATAAGATCGTAAAAAAAAAAAAAAAAAAAAAATTCGGAAGTCAAAATCGATTTGAAATTCATGACAAGATCAAAAAAAAAAAAAAAAAAAAAAAGAAGGAGGTTGGGTACCATCAATAGTGCACATCAGAGTAAGTGAACTTTTGCGTTTTTTAATACTGGGTTTCAAGCATCACATCTGCCAATATGAATCATCATCCAAGGCATTCAAAGCACCCATCCCACACCTCCAGATCATTGACTCCACACCCATCCCATGACCCATCAACTCCTCAACTTCCAATCTCACTTCCATCAGTCCATCCCACCCAAATCATAAACTCATCATCCCATTTGCCCATCCCACTTACATCCCTTCCTATACCTCAACCACCCTCAACCTATCCAATCAAACCCTAGAAGATCAAGTTCAGAATCAAATCAACCTGATCAAACCTTTTAAACCTACAATTCAAAGTTGATCCAGACTCTCAAGATTGGAATCTGATGGGTTAACCTTGAAATTCTTGATTGGAGGAAAACAAAGATCAACAGATGGTGATCTATAGAAGACCATCCATCCCACGTGTGAATTCTAAAATCTACATCTCCTACCTCACTCAAGCTTCCACCAAATCTTTCCAAACCTCTTCTTCTTCTTCTTCTTCTTCTTCTTCTTTTTTTTTTTTTTGGTGTTGATCATCATAACTTTTTTTTTTTTTTTTGTTTGAGAGATGGTTAAAGATTTGTAGATTGTCTAGACTGGATCTTGGGATACTCAATGAGATCCAAGGATCCAACCAACTAAAAAAAAAAAAAAAAAAAAAAAAAAAAAAATGAAATGAAATGAAATGGAGCATCTATTGATGGATAAGAAAAAAAAGAAAAAAGTTGACTGTTTCAGTTGGGTGTGTAACTATTGACTCTTACACCAAAAGGGTTCATGATTGATATCTTAGGACTAAATTTGTCACTGCTTTGAAGGCCAATCAAGGAGGAATGGAAGGAGATATCTCAGGGCCAGGTCATGGAGACACAAGTTCATTTTTTTTTTTTTCCCCAAAGTTGTTTTGACCTTGATGATGGAACCATCACAAGGTTGAGTCAAAAAAAAAATCATAGCTTGATGAAAAACACACTACTTTGATCAAAAGGGAATTTGATGGATTGAGTTCAAACCAAAACTGATGGATGAACACTGTGATCCCAAAACTTCATAATTTTTTTTTTTTTTTTTTTTTTTTTTTTTGGTTTTGTTTTAGATTCTCTTTTGTGGTTTCACTAGTTTGTGATTGCAAAAAAAAATTTTTTCTCTGTATGTACATGCATGCTGTACTGCGGCCTTCCACCAGGCTCCTTTCAAGAATCCACTAGGTTTTTTTTTTTTTTTTTTTTTTTTTTTTTCATTGGATGGGTGTTGAACAAGTACCAGAGGAGTCTAATTTGATGACAATCAAAAAATTCTGGAAGGTTCAGCTTCTGCTAGTATATATATATAAACTTTCCAAAATTTTTCTTTCAAACATTGAGCCAAAATTAGGGCCTTAAATTTTTCATGCCCCCAACCCTTGATTTTGGGAGGTTTTGATGTACCCACAACCTCTTGCAACATCCCCAATCCAGCTGTTAATCCTTGATTTCACATGGTTTGACAGGGTGGTCAAAAAAAAAAAAAGAAAAGAAAAGAAAAGAAAAAAGAAATGTAGGCGCCTAGACAGGCATCTAGAACCTCTTTAAGATCAAGATGTGATTTTTTGGAAAATTCAAAGGCCTTCAAAATTAAACTCAAAAAATTGAAAAAAAAAAACCCTGCTTTATGTCTCAAATCTTTTCATATTAAAAAAAAGTTTTTTTTTTTTTTTTTTTTTGATGATGATTTTGGAAAAACTGAAGTAATCAAAAGTTTCCAAATATTCCAGGAAATTCAAATATGACTTTTTTTTTTTTTTTTTTTTTTAGATTTTTGGTACTTCATTTTCCCACCAGAGACTGGGATTAAAATCAAAAATAAGGCAATCTTTTCCAAATTTTTTTTGTTCTTATCGTTTCAAAGAATGTTCTAAATTTTTAGCTTGCAGTCTTTTGGTGAAAATTGAAAAGGGCACAAGAAAACCATGTGAGGATTTTCTTTAATTCAGAATTTTTTTTTTTTAGGAAAAAAAAAAAATTCAGAATTAAAGACAAAAAAGTGGATTTTTTTTTTTGCTCTAAATCATTGAGTCAATAATCAAGAGAAAGAAAAAAAAATCAAAAATTAAAAATTCAGCAAAAACAAACAAAAAAATAACTCAATCAATATCAATATATTATAATTTCTTTCTTGAATGTGTAGTTTCAGCCTCCTGGATGCCAAGATCTTGGCTATCTTTTAGCTACCAGAGGTGATAGAATAAATGATAAATATATTATTATAAAAATGCAGGAATACTCTGTAAAATATTTGGATAAAGCAAATGCAAGGCAATATGGTTTGGATATTAATGATTATTATCAATCAATATTAATAAATTGATTGTTAAATAAGTAAAAAGTGGGTTCACAATAATATTGGGGATCTTTAACACCTCTTCTTCAGGAAATTCACTTTGAAATACATAGACCTGGTTACTTTGGAACCTTTAATTTATATTCTTAAAGGAGTTATTGCCCAAAGATAATATATATATAAAATATACGGTGGAGTGGAAGGGCTTTGTAACAAAGCTGTCACAAAAGAAAAAGGATAATAAACTCACTGGTAGGTTATTTAATCCTTTGGGTACCTGTTTGGGATGTCTACTGATGGGTTAAACCTGTTACTGGGGTTAAAAGGTTGTTCAGCAGTTTAAATTGATAAAAACGGTTTGGGATGGATAGTATTAATCAGAATAAAGCCATAAATCACTTACTTATCTCTTATAAGTATTTGATTACCTTGGCCTGGTTTCTGGATGTAAATATAACTGGGTCTGGGATCTCAATAACCTCTAAAAGGGGACTTTATTTATATCTTTTTGGGCTCCCACTACTTTCCTTCTGAGGGCTGTAGGGGCTCAAAGGGACAGTTGCTAAGGATAGCAGGGTAAACAGTGGTAGCCCATCACGTGTTCTTGGTGCTATAAGAGGGGTAGCATCTAGTTCCGAAGTATAATGGAATTATTTTATTATTTAATTGAGTTTATTGGCATGTGAATAACACCTTTTTTATCCACCTGACCCTTATGTCATTAATTATCCTTAGTAAATATTCCCAGTCTTTTGATATTTATTCTTAGTAAGAATTCCTACGGACAAACTGATGTAATATAAGTTCTCATTATGTAATCACAGATGGGAACAAAATTACAATAATGATTTTGGTCCTCATTTTTGAGATTTTGTTCATTCATTTAAAATAACTAATTAAAAATATATTCTGTGGGAATATATTTAATATTTTTACATATTCAATTTCCTCAGTGCGTCAAGGTCATTTTGATATCTTGAAGTTCTCACATTTGTGAATTTAAGATATTTTCAGAGATCTCTCAAGCTGTTGTTATCTATTTTCAACATTTATAATGTTTTTTTTATTATATTTAGTAAAAATATGTAAAAAGTGTTTTTAGGTATCTTTTTATTCATTAGGTAGGTTTCTAATCATACTTCACCCACAGAGACATTTATCACATATTTGGTATGTCTCCATCTGGGTAGTAGCATTTTTAGGTGGTACTTCCAGTCTCATGCTGTCAGACTGTCAAGCTAGCCTGTAGTCCTGCGACTGAATACTTTTCAGATTCCTGGGACTGTGTAACTGGCTTTTAATTTAATGTAGACAGGGTGGTGGTACTGCTGCTCAGCTGAACATGGGGATCTCAGTTGCCACGGCTGTGTGCAGGAATTGTGACAAATCACTTCTCAGCAGGTAACTGCTCAAATATACAGAATTCACAGATTCTGACAAAATTTTCACTGTGAAACCTATACATTGGGTTTTATGTAATATAATAAGATGTCCAAAATCTCAAGGCCATGCCTTGTTGCAATTTTTCATTAATTTATTAAAAATATAAGGGATGGGAATTTGGGGTAGGTGTCAGTGAGTGACCCTACCTTAATTTTGATTGAGAATCAGAATTAAAAGTTCTATTTTTAAATTTATTTCCTCTTCCATACTTATTTATTTATTTATTTATTTTTATGTTATTTTCTGTTACTTTTGAAGCTTGCTCTGTAATAGTAGCAAGCTGACATGTAGATTTTCTAGGTGGAAACAAAATCTTTAAACTGAGTTCCAAGTTATTGTGAATCAAATCTTCCCAATTTTGTGATTCCTTGCTATTAAAAGCCTTCCAAAGGGGATTTAATTGGGCAGCTGGCCACAGTTCAGAATTCTAGTGGAAAGAAACTAAGTGCTGAAAATATTTAAAAATAATCAAAAATATGGGAGATGTTTGAGAATTGGTCATTGGAGGGGAATGGAGGGGCAAATAAGTTGATGGCATCAACCTTGATAAACCTACCACTGGCATTTATTATGTATCTGCCAGAAAGAAACCATGGTAAGGGAATTTCATCCAGTCACTTTGAGGGGAAGGTCCAGAATTGTGGTTGAGATGTTTTCTTGCTTTGTCTAAATTTTCATCCCATACTTGATCCATGAACTTTTCTTCCTTGAAGAGAGAGTTTGATTCCATTTCCTTGATCATTTCCTGACATATTGAACTCAAATTTTCAGATTTATGAACCAGATTGACTCCTACTGATCTACAGCCACAGTTCCCCTCACCTATCTCATATTGAAAATGTGAAATTTGTGGAATGGCTGTCTTGGGGAAAATGAAATCTTTGTATGGATACTAAGGAAAAAAAGATTAGTATTATTTAATATGAAATGAAAAAAATAATTCATAATTTATCAATAGTCACCACTTCAAAACTATGAGATGATGAAAAAGACAATGTTGTGACCTTGAATACCATCACCATTAAAAAAAGGACAGGTTAATAAATGAATCATAAAGCAAGATTAATTCAGAAATGTATTTAACTTTTCAGTTCTAGAAGCTGTAGCTGTGGGAGAAAAGGTTGGTTTCCCTGGAGGCCTATAAGAATCTGCATCTGAATTTTATTTTTTTTGTCTCTTGATCCTCTTCAAACTCCCAGGACTCAAATTATGAAAAACAAATCTCTTATTGATGATGGTTCCTGAACTCTGATTGAAAAAGGAATATATGAAAATTAATGGAAACTAGAAAAACTATCCTGAGCCCCACCCCCCCAAAAAAAGAAATTACTAACTCTCTTGATTAAATTCAATTATTCAAGATCTGGTAGTTCTCCTCCAATCAATTCCTCTTCTGTTATTAATTCATCCTTTTCAGAAAGAAATATTAGCCTAATTACAAAAAAACCTCTTCCTCTGATTCCTGTTTCTTTTTTTCCTTGGCCTTTTCATGGTCTTCCTTTCCTATCATTTTCCTCATTCTTAAATTAGAGAAAACCAATTCCCAACCATATCCTGTTATAATCAATCCAAAAGAAAGAGAGAAAAAAAAAGCAGAAAAAGAAAAAACTTAACCATTGCTTCAACCACTTGGAGCTTACTTGGTCTTCCTCTTCTCATAGGTCCTTCAACATATTCAAACACAGATGAATCCCTCTTTGGAGGAATGCTGAGAAAATATTTTGAATTTGGGAAATGTTGAATTTCTAACCCAGGGGTTGAAAATTGGTGTAAAAAGCTATTTACAACCCATATGAGCCATGAAAAAAATAAATAAATGAGTGAGTAAATAAAAAATATAATTAAATAAATATAAAATATAAATAAATAAATAGAATGTGAAATTTTCAACCCTACCCAACCTGTTCACAACTCAAAATGGGTTGAATGGCATTGTTCTTGGCCCATCTGGGTTGTGAATGGCCCTTCATACCTCAGATGGGTTGCAAAAAGCCATTCACCACCCAGATGTGTTGTAAAACCTGCCACAAAACCCATTTTGAGTGATGAACAGGTTGTGTAGGGTTGCAAATTTAACATTTCCCTTTGCATTTATTGAGGGCTCCTTTGGGTCTTCCAAAAATTTTCCTTTCTTGCTTTGATAATTTTTCTTGAATGTGATCCAGTTGATACTTCCATTGAAAAAGTTTCATCATTTATCCAAGGTAAAAATGTTGTTCTCCTGGGTGCAATTCAAAAAACTCTCCAAAGATTTCATTCTGAAACTAATGTATGTTGGTTGATTGAGAAGGTGATCCATTGAATTATTGAGCTTTTTGGAATAATTAATTCTCAGAAAGCTATGAATAATTTCCAAATAAAAAAAAAAATCAGAACTCAATGTTGGATTTTCTTCTTAAAAAAAAGAAAACATACTGAGATAGGAGGTTTGACACGCCACTGGGGATGAAAATACTTAATCAAAAATTGTTGCTTCTTGAGATTTACCTTCTTCACTTTGTGTACACAAGGAATTCCCTTTAAAGAAGAATAATCACAATCAGAACAGGTGGTTGATTTTTCTGCTATAATTTGAAAGGAATTCACAGTCTTGAGGGCATAGTAGCTGATTTTTCCTGAGAGGTGCTCAACACAACATGGAAGACCAATCAATTTCTTGAATTCTTGATGGGAACGTTGAATGGAAGTTTCACAGAGTTGGATTTAAATTCAATGATAGATTTGGTGAGCTACATTAGAAAAGGAACCAGAAAAAGTTGTGAAAAATATCTTGACATAACAGTGAAGCTGTTCTATTCTAGATGTGTTGGTATTTCCAAAATGCAGGTGCTTGTTTGAAGCATATGAAAAAAAAATTCTTTTGAGAGGAAGCTAGTTTTCAAGAAGGTGTAGTCAGAAGTGGGGGTATTCCAGACTATATTGAGTTTGTTGGAATTTCCTTGATATGAATTTTCAGATTTGGCTTGGACCAGCATCCAAGTGTTTTCTGAATATCATCAATTCTTCTTCAGATTTAAAGTGTTTTCTGATGAGATTTTGATGCAATTTCTTAGAATTGAAAACCAGAAAACTGAGCACAGAGGTCAGAAAACATTAAAAATAGAAATAGACATATGAGAAGAAGAAGGAATACAAAAACCAACAGCTCAGAGTTATTTATTTGGCAGGAAAGAGATCAGACGGCACAGGACGTGGGCAGAATTAAAGTTGACAGAGTTGAGATGGCGTAGATGGGCGGCTATGAGCAGTGGAGCTAGTCTGTCAGAGATGTTGAGTTAGAGATCTTGAGGATTAGTCTCTTACCAGGCAGATATCCATGAAGGTTGATCATTTGTTAGACAAGAGTGGTTGAAGAAGTTAAGTTGTGTTGATGTGAGTATTGAGTTGGCGGGAATGGAAATTTGGGAAGCGTAAGTTGAGTTGTAGGCGGTTCAAGAGTTGGAAAGAGAGAGATGAAGGGAAGATAGAAAGAAGAAAGAGAGAGATGAAGGGAGGAAGATCCCTCCATCCAGGGTCAAAGAAAATGGATGAGTAAAAAAGGAGAGAGCACCCCGAGTCCCCCAAGAGATTGTAAGAGGTCCACCTGGGCACGCTCATAGAGGTGAGAAGTTTACAGGCATGTTGCATAGCTACTGAGACGCCGGCAGAGGAGAGGTTAGGGAGCAATCTTAACACCCCACGTTACTGGTGAGAGAATGATCCAAAAGGTTATTTGTCTGTTATGTTCAAAAAATTTTTTTTTGGAGGAGGCTCAAGGAGATCATTGAAGAGGCTTTCATAAGGGAATCAGAAATCATGGAGTTTCCTTGAATTAGATTAAGGGCAAAATATTTGTTAGTATAGTCCTCCCATAGTCCCTTTGTTTTGATATCTATGTGTCTGGACTTCAAATGTGATCCAAATTTCTTGATTTTGTTGTCCAGGCCCTTGTTGTCAATGTATAGAGTGGGTCTTGGTTCAGTAGTTTGATAAATCTTTCTAAAAAGGTGCTTGATCCATTTGACTTCCAAGTAGCAGTCAAGTAATGCGTTTAATTCAGATTTGGTGGAGGAATAAGTAATGTTTCTTTGCCTGGTAGAATTTGAGATGACTGGGCTGCCGTAATGAAAGATGATTTACCCAGTTTGGGACTTGAAAAACATTGGATTGTCTCCCCAGGTAGCGTTGCTGAAACTTGAGAAGATTTCTTGTTTGGGATCACATTTGATGACAAGTTTAAGGTCTTTAGTTGTTTTGAGATACTTCCACACCTTCTTGACTTCTCTCCAGTGAGTCATGCCAGGTTTAACATTGAAACTTGCCAGGCTAGACACAGAAAATGAAATGTCCGGTTGAGAATATTGAGAAAGATGATTAAGGAGTCCAATTGCTGACCTATAGTTAACATGTTGACAGAATTTGGCATGGTCCATGTTGGAAGCGGGTTTGAGATTGAGATTCTGAGTCAATGGAGTATGGGTGTCTTTACAGGAGGATAAGCCAATTTCTTCCAGACCGCGGGAAATGTGGTTAGGCTGACTCAAGAGAATTTGGTTGACTTTGATTTCCATGAGCATACCAAGAATAGTGTTGGGAGGATGGCACAACAAATTCTTGAATTGTTTGAGGAAATTTATTTTGAAGAGGTTAGAATTACCTACATGGATCAGATCATAAACATGGAAGTAAATCATTTCTCCCGTTTTAGAATTAAGGTAGAGACAGGGATCACTGGTTGGTTCAGAATATCCTTGAGATTTAATCCATGACATCAAGGCTTCATACCAATTCTTGGGGGATTGTTTCAAGCCGTAGAGAGATTTTTTTAATTTTAAGTAGGGAGATTTCCTATCTGACCCTTCTGGGGTCCTTATGATGACAGTTTTGTCAATAGGGGCATGAAGGAATGCACATTTCACATTGAATTGAGTGAGTTTCATTTTCTTCTTCAGACCATATATAAGGGCCACTCAAAGTGATCCAAGTTTGCCTGTTGGTGCCTATGTTTCATTGTAATTGATTCCTAAGACTTGATTGAATCCTTGAACACAGAGTCAAGCCTTATAATTGACAGGGTCTCTGTGGCAATTCTCCTTCACCTTGAAGACCCACGTAGTATTCAAGATTTTATCTGGAGTTCTGTAGTACTCCTCCCAGACGTCTTGAAGTTCTATAGAATTTATCTCCTCTTCAGCTGCTTTCTTCCACTTGGGCCATTTGGCACATTTGAGTGCTGCTTTGTATGAAGGAGGCTTCTAGTAGTGGTAGAAACCGTATTGTTGGGGCTTTTTTGTCTCCCGTCTAGGTCTTTGAGAAATAGATTGGAAAGGAGGCTCTGGGATAGGGGATGGTAGAGAAGGATGGGGATAGACCAGGAAGATTCAGAATCTATAGCCTTGTCATCCTCCTATCTCTTGGAGAGTTCATTTTGGGATTTGCAAAAGACATATTTTTTTTAAATTGAGGAGAAATCAGATTTGTTTGAATTGGAGTTGGATTGACTGAAGAGATTGATCCCCGGTGATTTGAGAAGAGGAAAGTCATTGAGAGAATTTTTGAGAAACTGCATGTGTTTGGTTTCAACAACTGCACCAGATGATTTGAGTATCAGATAAGAGTGAGAAACAGGATTGAATCCAACTAGGATCCCTTCTAATCCCTTCTCATCAAGTTTTCTCCCTTTTTATAGCCAATTTGCAAGGTAAATGGCTGGAGATCCTACAGGTTTTGAATAATTAGTAGTTAACTTCTTGTTAAACATAAGTTCCCAAGGGGATTGGTCATTGTCATTTCCTTCCCTAGGGACTTGATTAAGCATGAAAAAGCAACTTCTAACCACAATATGCCAGTAAAATTTATTCAATCTTGATGATGAGAAAGTTGCACGCACCAATTCTATGATTTTTTGGTTTGCTTGTTTGGCTTGACGTTGTGTTGAGAGTGATAGGGTTCAGAAGTTAAGAGCTTGATGTGCTTGGACTTGGCAAATTCCTTCAAGGTATTGTTAGTGAATTCTGTACCCTTATCTGAGAAGATTTTGGTGGGGTAATAATTTAACAGTTTGTATTCTGTCTTGAGCAAGTTGATGATAACATTAGGGGTCTCTTCTTTGGATTGGAGGGGAAAGGCGGCAAGATAGCCCGTAAAGTTTTCTACAAGAGTCAAGATATATCTATGACCTACCTTTGACTGAGGGGTGATCTGACCTATCAAGTCCAGATGGATTCTCTCCAGGGGTTTAGAAAAAGGCGTCAAGGTGGCTGAGAATGGAGCCCTTGTGATTTTGCTTTGTACACATCCATTGCACTGAAACTTGTCTAATTCCTCTTTTGAGTAGCAATCCTTGAGCAGAGTTTTAAGTGTGGAGATTGATGCATGCCCATAAATCTTGTGGAGATTGGAAAAAGATTGAGTCTTGATGGAGGAATTGGTTGCAGGTTGACTCAGAAGATTGACCAATAAATTGTTTCCAGCATTTTGAGGCTTCTCAATAACAAACAGATTATCTTGGATTAGACCTTTAAGTTCCATCTCTTCACCCCAAGTGATGTGAAATCAATATTGTTTTTGTGAGAGACAACATCCCTTTTTCGCCAGGAGACCAGGACTAATCAAATTAACTACTATATTGGGGACATACATACATTCTTCAAGCGTGATAATGGATTCTTTCCACTCAAGCCAAACAGTGCCTGTTCCCCGTATCTTAAGATTCTCTTCTAGCTTGCCTGTCTTGACTTCTTCTAACTCCTCCTGTAGGTTGATAGAGTTAAAATACTTCAGATAATTAAATATATGTATGTTTGCGCCCAAGTCTAGGAGGAGGTTAGGTGTGTTGTCTGTATTGATCCAGAGGGTGAGTAAGGCGTGGTAGTTAATGGTGGGTGTTTTCTTGATTCTATTCTTCCACTCCTTTTGCTGTTCAACCCACCATTTGGGCGCAATTTGAGGATGGAGATGAAAACATGAGGATTTGGGATGTGGTGCATTTGGGTTGTGAAAGCCTTCTTTGCACTTAATGCAAACCTTCCTGTCTTCCTTATCTGGTTTATTTTTGATCAATACTAGAGAGATGTCTGGGGTAGGTTTTCCAATCTTGTGTTGTGCCTTACGCTTGTTGTTCTACTGAGTTAAGTGGTTGAATACAATCTCTACTGTGATTAGCTTCTTGCTGTGCATGATTTGTTGTTTCAAGTTCTCTAGAGAGGGTGGAAATTTGAAGAGTATTAGATATGCCAGTATATCATTTGTTAAGTCTATTCCTACGTCAGCCATACAAGTAAGAGATTTTTGAATATCTGTTATGAATTCTTTGATAGCGTGTTTGTTGAATGGAGCATGTAGGAATTGATTGAATATACGGGCTCTATTGGCGGTTTTGGATGAGGAAAATCTGCGGGTGATCTTGGCCCAGAGTAGTTTTGAAGATTTTATGTTTGAGGCGTTGACTACATTAGCATGGGTGGTGCTGTCAAGTTTGGATAGGATTATTGCTTTAATTTCTTGGTCTTGTTTTATGGTTAGTTGGCCCACATTCACGGTCATGATGTCTTTGATATCCTTGAGGTCAAACAGCATCATCATCTTATTGCGCCAGATAGAGTAATTGTCCTTGTTGAGTAGGGGAATAGCATAGACAGAAGCCTTGAGCGCAACCTGGTGAAAATAATTGTTGGCTCCCGCTGGTTTGTTCATTTTTGATAGTGTGGAGTCCTCTTTGGCTCTTAAGCATGATAAGATTTTGATGCAATTTCTTAGAATTGAAAACCAGAAGACTGAGCACAGAGACCAGAAAAAATGAAAAATAGAAATAGACATATGAGAAGAAGAAGGAATACAAAAACCAACAGCTCAGAGTTATTTATTTGGCAGGAAAGAGATCAGACGGGACAGGACATGGGCAGAATTAAAGTTGACAGAGTCAAGATGGCGTAAATGGGCAACTACGAGCAGTGGAGCTAGTCTTTCAGAGACTTTGAGTTAGAGATCTTGAGGATTAGTCTCTTACCAGGCAGATATCCATGAATTTTGATACTTTGTTAGACAAGAGTGGTTGAAGAAGTTAAGTCGTGTTGATGTGAGTATTGAGTTGGCGGGAATGGCAATTTGGGAAGCGTAAGTTGAGTTGTAGGCGGTTCAAGAGTTGGAAAGAGAGAGATGAAGGGAAGATAGAAAGAAGAAAGATAGAGATGAAGGGAAGAAGATCCCTTGATCCCAGGTCAAAGAAAATGGATGAGTCAAAAAGGAGAGAGGACCCTGGGTCCCCTGAGAGATTGTAAGAGGTCCACCTGGGCCCGCTCATAGAGGTGAGAAGTTTACAGGCATGTCACATAGCTACTGAGATGGCGGCAGAGGAGAGGTTAGGGCGCAATCTCAACATTTTCTATAATGTGTTTAAATGTTTTTGAAGATATTCCAGAAACAGTGTAAATGAAAAGAGCTGGGAAATACAGTTTCAATGGAATGAACCAGTGCTTGCTCCTTTTCAGTCACTATGAATATGGGTTCTTCATGTCTGATATTTTATGAAGTTGAGTGAGAGCCCATTGATAGTCTTACTTTTTTTTCTTGGGAGAGGAAACAGAAAACAACAGAGATGGTTCTAGCACAATTGCTGAACCCAACAATGTGAACAAGAGGCATTGAAAAACTGTTGGTTTTATAGGTACATTCCAACATTAATACTGATGGAAAAAGATTGAGTATTTTTCTAGAATCAGGCTTATAAATGAATAAAGAACTAATATGATGGTTTTAATTATTTATTTCATATTTAACAGATGAGAATTTCAATCAAATTATTGAAGATTAAATGGTTGATTTTCCTTCCAGTTTTTCTTTTGCAATTCTTGTAGGAGAATCAGAGGAATGCATTAATAAATTGAGTATTTTGAGGGGAGGAATTCCAGCTTTGTTTAAATATTTGAACATATCCTCTTGAGCCCCCTGAATCCTTCTATGAAATGGATGGGTGGATGGAATGAACTGGATGGGTGGATGGAATGAACTGGATGGGTGGATGGATCAGTTGATGGAGGATGATTTTGATAAGGGCATTGGATTTTTATCTCCCAAAGAACAGACCTCTTTTAAAAGCTTCCATAAGGCTGAGTATTGAACTGCTCTTTATGCCTCCTGAATATTTTCTTAAGGGAAAATTATCCTCTGATTCCTGATTAAAAAATATTTGAGGATTGATTTCTCCTATTTTTTTCTGCTGTGGAGGAAAAAGAAGTTCCAATTCATTATGGTTCCTGTTCTTCCAAAAATCCTGAGATCTAATTTTAAAAGTTCTAAATAATATCTTCTAAGATTAAAAATTGTATTTAGATTCAATTACACAAATTCAATCTGAAAAAAACATAAAATATTATATTTATAATTATTTACTATTTTTTTAACTAACAGATTTTAATAATTTCTATGAGTTTGGTGATTTTTTGAAAGTAAATAAATATTATACTAAAAATTAAAAACAAATTTATAGTTTCTTGGAAACAACCTGAGTTTTCAGCCTACCAGATGAAAAGAAAAAATCAATTTTTACAGCTAATCAAGGTGATGTAAGTAAGAAATATGTGACTACTGGATACAATAGGCCTAGGGGCAAACCAATTAATAAATGGTTCAGGTAAAGCTTATTTATCATTATATAAAATGTTTTTAAACAGAGTTTCCAAGTTCTAATTTATTTTTTTAAAACTATAAGATGCACCAGAATATTCCTGAAGAAAATGGGCTCAATGTTTTAGTAATTTGTGCTTGAAAAGTGTCACTAAAGAAGGGGTAGGCTAGGAAACTTGCAGTGGGTAATAGTACAAAGGAATAACTATTCCAGGATCAGTTTATGGTTACAATTTTCTGGGATGATTCAGAAAGAAAGGAAGTATCAGGATTAGTATTCAATTGTGACCAGGTGGGGTGGAGCTGGTTGGCTGCTGTTTGGTTGATGGTTTGTGGAAATTGGATATTCTTCATTTTATTATCAAATTAATCCTTGGTAATGATCAGAAGGTGCCAAAAACAACACTCTTGAAAATATAATAAGGGTTATACTTTGGAAAAATTATTTGATCATATAGGCTGTGGATAACTGAAAAACTGGGGGAGAATTGGCTGTAAAATGCCCTTTAATTATACATTTCTTGCCATTATCATGGTAAACAGGCATATCAAGACAATAGAGTGGGATAATTCCCTAGCCTACTTCCAAGGAAACCCATGTGAATGCTCTAAATGATTTCATTTGATTTAATTTTTCTTAGAAGAATTGTTTTATAATACAAGGGGCTTTTACAGTTTTTTATACCGTTAACTATGTCTTAATAGTGACTAGCTTGAGGGGTTAAAACTATTAAAAAGGAAATAAAACAGTTCTAGATGGGTCAGAATGGTTTTTCCAATCAACTGAATTACCTTAGAAAAGAAAATTGGAGTTTTTTTCATTCTATTATGACTCAACAATGCTTATTAATGAATAATTGGGGGACTTACAGCCTGCTTATGGGCTACTCTCAATAAAGGGAAATATTTGGAAATAAAGGAGCCCTTTTTCAAATCCAAGAGCCACATTTAGTTTCTTCTGATGTTCTAGAGAACAACAAGATCCTTCAGCAGATTTATAGAGCAGGAAGCCTCTTTTTATACAACCAAGGGGGATGTTAATGCCTAGTTACAGGGTACATTCCCCATTTGATGTAAATTTTATTTTGAGTTTCTGGGGGATTTTAGAATTTCTAAACCTTTTTCTAGTATTCTATAACAGGACCAGGCTAAAATGAAACCTTCGAAATCACCAAAATGATGCCTTTTTTCAAACCAGGCCTCATTTTAGGTTTTTAATTTTTTAAATTCAAGCCTTTGGTCTCATTTTAGTAACTTCTTTACTGTAATGATGACTTCTGTCATTTTATTCACCCCAGGAAGGATTATAAACCTTGATTTTCTATTTTGATGCCTTTTTTTATCAGCACATTAATTTTATATTTTGATGCCTTTTTTGTATCAGCACTATTTTGATGTCTTTTTTGTATCAGCACATCTTTTTAAGTTTTAAAAGAGTTCCTATGGTGGTACAACACAAGTTTTGGGGGGTGTGTTGAATCCCACAAGGACATTGAACAATCATTGAGGCTATGGGGGCTAATATAAGGCCTCCAGACTCCCTGTGGGGGCTATCTGGGGTAGAATTCTTGTGGAGAATTCAAAGATGGAAACTGATTGAGTGAATGTAATACCACTTTTCCCATTAAAAAAGTCCAAAAAAAAAGTGTATCAAGTCAAGGGGACTTGTTTTCTGGGTGTTCCAGCCTTTTTTTTCTTGAATGAATCCCTTTTTCTGCTGATAAATTAAATCATCATTTCAAGCAAATCATGCCTGTTGACCAGGGTGCAAAGGCCAGTGGTCAAGAGGATTGGCCACAAGGTCTGCCACCATATCAATCTTTCATCTAACACAGAATATGTTCCCAATAAATTTCTGCTTTGTTTGTT
Organism: Puccinia polysora; assembly: GCA_025617555.3. Classification (NCBI taxonomy): domain Eukaryota; kingdom Fungi; phylum Basidiomycota; class Pucciniomycetes; order Pucciniales; family Pucciniaceae; genus Puccinia; species Puccinia polysora. Next base: position 27,137,374 of record CM062628.1, read on the forward strand.
CTCATTGTAACAAATGAAAGCTTATTTAAACTAATTTAAAAATCTACACCCATCAAGGTTTTTCTTTTTCTTTCTTTTTCTTTTTTTTTGGTCAAAGACCACAGTGGCCGCTTGAATTGTCCTGTCAACTTCCTATCCTTTTCAAGTGGACTTGAGCAATTTTCAAGGGAACTTCAATCCTTTATTAAAATTATTTATCCTTTTTATCACTGGCCTTTAATTAATTTAACAGGGGTTTTGATTGTTTGTTATGTGTTCTTCCTCCCTTGGAAACTGGACAGAGTTTGCTGGTCCGTTGGAATTTTTTACCAGGAAAATTAGTATGTAAAAATGAAATAAATATCAATTTTTTTTGCAAGGAATTCACATCTGAGGTCAAAATTGAAAAGAACTAATGAATTATGAGAAAAATAAGAAAACTACAAGAATTAATTTTATTTACAAAAAATGGAGAATTTCCAGTGGTGGTTTTTAAATAACTTTGTTCCACATAAATAAACATAAAAAAGAAAAATGCTACATATACCTACTTGATGCTGATGATTAAAATTTTTTGAAGTGTTTCAAAAAAAAAATCTTGATCAAATAGATAATTATAGAAAGTATAGGGCATTATTTTTCTCCCATCCCCTAAACTTAAAATTATGGGTGTTTTAGGTCCCTGCACTGTCCTTCACACATGGAAAAACCCTTAATGACATGGATTTTTCAAGAATTCAATTTTTGATAAATTTTAATCCACAGAACAGTAGCTGGGTTTCTAGAACCATTGTGAAAATATTTGACAATTTGTGAAGCATTAGAACACCTTCAAAAATCAATTCAAAAAATACATGAGAATAAATTTGTATAGCATTTTTTGAAACTTTTATTTGACTTTGAAATTCAAAGAATCATTCAAAGAGCTTTAAAATATCTATTTGGGATTTTTTTGATGTATTCTTGGCTTCCAAAAATTGAATCCACCATAAAAAAACTTCAAAATAAAACATCCTTTTCATTTTTTTTTTACTTCTGGCATAAAAGTTTATATCAATTTATTTTTTTAAAAAAAAATCATAAAAAAATGAAAGGATGAAACCAAAAATAATTTCATATTAAAGTTTTTGCCCCACAAAATATTTATCACAACAAAAATAATTGTAAATAAAAGGGGTGGTCAACATTTTTCATTCTATTTTTTGTTATTTTTTAAGAAATAAAAAGAAAAAATATTTTTTAAAAATATTATTTCACTAGTATTTGTTAATATCATCCCACTACTATTTTGATATTTTTATTTCTGTAGGTAAAAAAAATCATTACCAAGTTCCAAACAGGAAACCATGGCATGGAAAATTTTATTCAAAAATTTATTTGAGCTGGGCCAGAAAGCTGGTTGAGTTGCCTTCTAACTTCTTGAAATGTTTCACCCTAGGTTTCATGCATTTATTTTGATTTGCTGAAGATTGGGTTGGAATCCAGCTCTTTGAAAATATCTTTCCTGATTTCAATCAAGCATTCATATTTCCTTCCCAAACAAGCAGCTGCTGATCTTCATCCACAGTTTCCATCTAATATGAAATCTTGAAGATGGGATACATGTGGAAGCGCTGTTGCAGGGAAAATGAAGTATTTTTATTGGAACTACAATCAAAAATCAGAATTTCTTAAAAAATAATTTTTTTCAAAGATAAAACTCAATTTTAAATTAATCATTTTTCAAAAATTCTAGAAGAAGAATAAGATAATGTAAAGGAAACAAAGAAAAAAAATAAAAAAGAATCTGGAAGACTTAAGAAATAATAAATTATCAAATTTAATCACTTTCTCACTTATCTTTGCTTCTTTTTGTGCAAATACATGCTTTCCAGGAGAATGGTAAGTAGCTTCATAATATTAATTTTAATTTGTTTTTATCTTTATTCTTGGACCAGGATTTTATTCAGTGGAATTAACCCTCTTATTACAAATGGTTCCAGACCTCTGAAAAAAGATTCAATGGAATCATCAATAAAAAAATAATAGGGTGTATCAGAGTTAACAAAACCCACCATTTTTTAATAGCGGGTTTCAACCTAAATCCGCCATTAAAAATCAAAAAACCCACTTATTTCACATCAGATGAGTGCTATTTATCTGAAAATAAAAGTTTTTTTTTCAGATAAAGTATTTAAAGGCTTTCACCGCATCAACCAAAAATTGGTCCATGTCATACACCCCTCATTTGCCACCTCCTTTGACCTCCAAGCTCATTGGAAAAAGTTTACCTCCAACCTCATCAGAAAAATTCTAACTCCAAACCTCATCAGAAAAAACTGATTCATCAATCTCATCAATTTATTGCTCTCAAAACTTTATCACTCTCATCAATTCATCACTGTTTTTACTTGATCACTCTCATCACTTTATCACTCTTTTAAGGCTTTCACCACCTCAACCACACATAAGTCCATGTCATACACCCCTGGTTTCCAACCTAACCTCCTTCTACCTCCAGCCTCATCAGAAACTTTCTACCTTCAACCTCATTGGAAAAATATGATTCATCAATCTCATCACTTTATCGCTCTCATAACTTCATCACTCCCATCAATTTATTGCTCTTGTTGCTTCATCGCTCTCATCACTTTATTGATTTAATCTCTTCATTGCTATCCTAATGGCTTCATATCTAATACCACCATTTTTATAAAACTCCTCTGCTGATTCCTTGGCTACTTCCAATGATATTTTAGAATCCCTCATTTGAGTCCTCCTTTCCTGGCAAGGCCTTTTCTTCCCACCTATCTGTATGTTTGTCAAAACATCTACTACCATCTTGTTCCCCCCCAACCTTATACTTTGATTTTGGTGAGGATTAAGAAGGGATTCCATTTGTTGTATGAAATTTCAAGGGTGGTGGGAGAAGAATCAGAATTCCAGAAAAAGCAGAAAAGGCCAATGTTAAATTTGCAACCTTGCTACCCCCTGGAACAACCAAAAAAGGGTTGCATGGCGCAACTTGCAACCCAGTTAGGGTTTCAAGCGGCTGCTTGCAACCTGTTTCAGTGGTGAACGTTTGCTTGAAAGCAGCCGCTCAAAACCCAATTTAGAGTTGTGAGCGGCCATTTGCGAGCCATTTGGGGCTGTGAGGGGCTTTTCACAACCCATTTGCAAAAAAAAAAAAAATTGAAAAAAGAAGATACATTGAAAAAAAATGAATAAAGGAATAAAAATCAATAAATATGAATAGAAATAAGGCCTAAATAAAAGTTAATAAATATGAATAAAAATAAGGCCAATAATTAATAAAAATAAATGAAAATTAATAAATAAAAATAAAAATAAAGGGTCTATGGAGCAGCCCTAAAGTAAAAGTGCCAAAAAATAAAAGTTAAAATTGACAGGCCCTAAATTGAAAACACCAAAAAAAAAAGGAAAGTAACTTGAAAAGCCCTAAAGTAAAAACACCAAAAAAAAAGACAAGTAACTTGACCAGCACTAAATCAAAAGCACCAAAAAAAAAAGTTCAACTCTCATTCAAAACACTCATCATAATTATGTTAACTAAAAATAATCAACATAATGATGTTCAAAATGTGATAAACCTTTATATTAATAGAATTACAAGATCAGCATCAGAACCCAAACCCAAATGATGAGATTAATCTACAAATTAGAATAAAACTCAAGTTAATCTTTGAGGTGCTAAACACAATGAGATGCGTTTTTAGATATCATTGAATGTGGTTTGGAAACTATGGGCAGGATTGGAATCACATCTCACATAAGTACATGCTGGAACCAATGGTTATTGTTAACAAAGAAAATGAACATAGGATCTGATTTTTCTTTTACACCCATTTTCATAGGAGTATAAGTACAGCAAAAATGTAATGAAATGAAGCATATTGGTCCTCCATAATTATCTTCTATTATTTGACCCATGTCTAGCTTTGAAAGCCATTTTGAACAGGGAATCTTTTCATTGATGTGATTGACATCAAATCTTTTTTCTATCTTTTAAATGTCTTTAATGCCACCAAGGATCTTAGAATAGCACATATTATTTTTCCTCAATGTTTCAAGAATTTATTTTATTACTTGAAACCATCCAAGCTCATCATAACCAAGTCATTTAGCAATGACTCTAAATCCACAATTTCCATCACCAACTGGATCCCAAACCCCAACCAAGAACTTATGTAAGTTCTCAGGTATTTGATTGAGGTAATTCACTTCCTAAAATCAAAAATTAGTTAACCACAATTATAATATCATTAAAGGCATCACCACTCACTGTTGAGATCTACCCTCAATTCCTAGATGTGCCCTCCTGGCTATCACGCTCCTACACTCCATTCCCGCCCGGGGATCCAAATTCTCTCCCCGGCCCAAGCCCCCAAACCGCTTCTAGGTCCCGGTGACCTCCCTATCACGATTCTTCTTTCCTTCTCTCAACCTTCTATCTTCTCTTCTGGTCTCTTGCTCAATCTTCTCTTCTCGCTCTATCAACCTAATCTCTTTCCTTCTCCTTCTCCCGAATTTCTATCTTCCCTTTCTTCCATCTTCTATCCTTTCTTCCTTCATCTCTTCTTTTCTCCATCTCCAATCTCGACCGTCGTCTCCGCTCTACTGTCTCAAATCTCAATTGTCGTCTCTGCTCTACTGTCTCGAATCTCAACCGTTGTCTCTGCTCAACTGGCCTTGTCTTCAAAGCTCCTCTGATCATCTCTTCCTGGTAAGATGACTCAACTCTCATCTCAAGACTCAAATTGACCTAACAATATATGTTCAACTCCTGATTAGCATCTCCAAACAACCCTCTGTCTCATCTCTCTAATCTTGTCTTCTTGTCTAATTGCCTGTCTATTCCCAAATACTCTTGACTCTTTGTCTAAGCTGTTGGTGTTCTTTTTCCTCATTCCTTTCTTCCTTCTCTCCTAGTTACTCCTTTTCTGACCCTCAAATATAGCTTGTTGGTTCTAGTTCTCAACATCTTCTGCGTAATATTATTACTCACCAAAGATGAGCTTCTGTTTGACTCCTCCATTGCTTCTGCTTCATCCTTTGAAAATGAATCCAATTCCGATGGCACCAAACCTGATGAACTTTCAGTCTCTTCCACTGAGCTATGAAATTCAGATGAAGAGAAATCCTTGCACTACAGAAATAATTACCCCATTGATTCATTAAACCATAAAAAAGAACATTTCTAAAAATAAAAGACTTACTATCTTTGGTCTTTCTGATCCCCTTTTAAATGTTCCTTCAGTATCATCCTCTGAAATATGAGATTCAGATGAAGAGCAATCCTTGCACTACAAAAATAAATTTCCCATCAGCTCATTAAACCTGAAAAATCAATATTTCTCACTCAAAATAAAAGACTTACTGTATTTGGTGCCTTGGGTCCCCTTTTAACCCTTTCCCCCCTCTTAATTGCTCTTTCAATATGCTCAAATTTTGAAAGCTCACGATGGGTTGCTTTCAATTTTGGTCAACTGTGGCTTGAACTTAACAACTTTGGCTCAAGCCTTGGCTTGCCAACCAAAGAAAATGTATTCTAAAGCGTTGAAATTAGAATCTCCAACCTAAATTTTTTAGGTTGTTCCCTATACATATAATTCCACTTATTCAACATTTGAGATTCTTCATCAAGCCCTGGATCTGTTCCAAACTGTAAAAAAAAAATTATCAATTTTTCAATCCAATGATCAATCTTTCAATCCAATAATTAATCTTTCAATCCAATAATTAATCTGTCAATACAATAATTAATCTGCCAATACAATAATTGGTAACCTTCAAAAAACCCCGCCTACTTCATTGGAAGGCTCATAGTCTAACTGCCACTGAGGATGAACATCCTAAGGCACAATGGATCATATTGATGCTTGTATTTCACCTAAAATGTGGGAACACAGAAAGCCCATTGTTTTTGAATATGACTTGGAGCACACCTTGCCATCATGGTTGCCCTTTAGCTTCTCAAATTGTTCCCCAATGAGTTTAATTGGCTCAATTGACAATTTGTAACCCAAAGGTAATAGTTCTGTTGGAAGACCTGTTCCCAACTTTAATCAAGAGTTTTTAAGTGCTGCATGGAATGATTGGATTTGAATCTCAATAGTTCCTTCAAGTTGTTTCCACACATCCAGAATGTTCCCCAAAGATCCCACAAGTAATTGTTTGAAAGTAGAATGGGCCCCTTCTACCCAAGACATTGTTTTATTTCAAAAGTCTGGGTAGACACAAGTCCAAGCCATTAAAAACTTCTCTTTGATAGGGAAAATATTATTTCCCAAATAATCTAGTACATCCTTGCATTCTTTGAAGAAACACTGTATAAAAGTTTCAAAGTAACAAATCCTAAAAGAGATCAATAAAAGAATCAATAATTTGTCATACTCTGAGTTCTGCATCATTTGCTTCTGCCTTCCCCTTGGTTTTAGAGGCCCCATACTTGCACAAAAGAGTCATAAGGTTTTGCAAACCTTCATCTTCATTGCTGAAGCGCACTTTGAAGTTTGCTTGAATGTTTTTAGCAAATTTCCATGTAAAACACTGTCTGGATGACTCAGGGAAGCTGTGTTTAATAGCACAAATAAGAGATTTTTCACGGTCTGTCACAAAGACTTTTGGAAGCCTCTTGGGATCATAAGCCAACTCCTTCAATGCGTTCAATTCCCAACTGTAAAACTAATATGTTTCTTTTTTTATAAAAAAAAGCCTTTTTAAAAGTTTTTTTTTGGCAGTCATTCCTACAACATGAAATAGAGGGATGTTGTACCTATTTTTTTTATAAGTACAATTAAACAATGCAATATGATGGAATTTTTTGAAAAGTTTTATAGAATTGGGATGAGCCAAGAATAGGGCCTCCAAGTGACCCTCTAAATCAAATTTGGACCTGAAAACCCACTGGGATTCCTGGAGCATTTCCAATGGAACATCTGTAACACCTTTCCCTTACAGTTCTGCTTGCTTTACCTTCCCCTTAGTGTTATAGATTTTTCTATTGTCAATTTATTCTCCACATCAATATTTCTAAATTTCCTTTTAAGTTGAACCGTATTGAGCCAATCTTTGATGCCTTCCCTAAGTAAATATAATGCTTGACCTGATATTCTCCTTGGTTGAGGATGCACTGAAGGACTTTCTGATGGTTGATGATTGTGTAGGAAATTTCAAATGGAGAGATTCCACATGGGATCTGCTACTTTCCTACTTGTATAGATCATGAATTGACACCCAACCTTCCTAGTGTGAGTTTGCCTTTGACTTTTGGGGAGAAATGGCCCTTCATATACTGCAAAGCTGTCACAAGCTAGATCAATGTGTTTATCTCTCCTCAACTTGGAAGTTTTCAATGCATAGCCATGCATGGGTGTACATTTATGAAAATAAATCTTGGCATCTTTCCTAGTAGCAAAGGCTCTCACAGGAGGAGGGTCAAGCAGGTCTGGCACCACTTATTTAAATTAGTATTTTTCAAGCCAAATCCTTCTCAGTCAAATGACATATAAAATGTGAACCCACCTCCTTTAGTCAATTCAACTTGTGACAAAAAATATTGCTCCAGTTGTGAAGAAACATCTTGTTCCTCAATTTTAGATCTAGATGAGGATTCAATTGGGGTTTCCAATGTTTTCTTTTGCAACTCCCTACCCAAATCCCTGGATTCCACCAAAACTTCATTAATTAAACTTTTCATTAAGTACTTTAACATAGCCTTGTTTAGTCTGGAAGGGCTTGGGCTTGCCACTGTTCCCACAAAACAAGAAAATTGAAAGGCAGTTTAGTATTCCATGCAATTTCCAATACAACAACTCCAAAGGTTTGCTCACTATTGGGTTGAGAAAAATGAATTTATGCAATGGGCGAGTGGTGTGTGTGTATGTGAGTGTTTGATTCCAATCTTCAAATTTTATTTTTGTGATCCAATAATAGTCCCAAATAGTACGCCAGATCCCCAAGTTTGGGTTGACAGCACTCACATGTGGTCCAGGAGTGCCTAGGTACCCCAAATCCCCCCTCCAATGGTCCATTTGGGGGGGGGGGGGGAGTAGCCCAAATGGGCCAGGAAAACATGTGTGATCCCCGCTTGCGAGTTGCGCTTCCCCCAGGGGGTTGCAAACCCTCAATTAAAACCCCACATTGGGTTTCAAATCCTCAATTGCAAAACAATTTGGGTCACAAATGGGGGGTTGCAACCCCCGGGGGATGCGCAAGTCCCTAGCAGCCTGGCTTGCTACTTGCTGGGCCGTGATTGGCCGTTTTCAATCCTGAGGTTGTGAATATATAATTGGCCAGGAGAAAAATTTTGAAAAAAAAGCATTTTCAGTCATGTGAAAATTGTCATTGAAAAAGGATTGGATGAAAAAAAAAGAAAAAGAAAAAACCTGGCGGTGATTCAAGGCACAACAGCAAATCCTAGAACCCCCCCCCCCCCCAAAAAAAAAAATTAAAAAGAAAAATGGCATGAGTTACCCATGCAATACCTTAAATGTTTCAAACCAAAAAAAAAGGAATGACTTACTTGAAAACAAAATCAACCCCTAAAGAGAACCCCCCCTCCAAAAAAAAAACCATTAACCTGATGCAAAGGGAAAGGAGGAGGGGGACCACAAGGTTGCAAACAAGCCCTCACTGAGTCAACTTTTCCAGTTTAATTGCCCAGGACAAGCAGCTCATTAAGGGAATCAGTTGTGGGAACAAACCAAATTTCCAATGACAATGCTTGTAGTCTCAAGACTCTAGAGATGAGTTTCTTGATTTAAAAATTACCATTAGGGATGGTTTTCACTTATTACTTGCTGTATTCACAATGGCTCAGCCCTGCATGCAGGTATAGTTTTTCATGCTCAGGCCCAGGAACAGTGAGATTCCCTCTGGTCAGAAGGGTTTTTTTTCAAATGAAATGGGGAAATAAAGTTTGATATGCCATTCCATCAGAATCTTAACACACCACAAAAACCAACTGCCAACAAATAGAGGAAGGGATTTCAAGAGCATGTAACTTGACCAACCAAGGGATCAACCAAGGGAGAAGAGAATCATTTAATTTAGTCTTCAATACAGCTTGTTTCTCATCCTCCTAATCTATTTCTTTCAATAAACTTGAAAATTTCTCTTTTGATAGATGATAAGAACAAGAGCTGAAACAGATGAGAGCCATGCTTATAGGTAACTGGGAAGGAGCTAGGATAGAGAGCAAAGCAGCAAACCAACAGTCAAGTGATTGAGTGCAAGTGAATAAATTGGATCTTGGGTGTTGATTGGGAATTTTTACTCATCCACAGTTGTCCCATGACTGCTTTCAACATCCTTGCCATCATAGTATTTTTTCTTGAGCTCTTCTGCAAAGATAGCGGTGTGAGCAAGGTAGAAATCTCCCAAACATTGATCAATCAGTCTACAAAAAATTTGATGATCTTTGAGTTTTGAATCCTTGGGTCTTTTTCAATCACCAATTTCCAGGCTTGAGAAGAATCAATTGATCTATTTTCCAGAGTAGATAAGTCAAATCTTGTTGGTTTGAGATTTTCTTGAAGGGTTTGGTGAGGATACTTGAGATCTTGGATTATTTTTGAGATTTAAGTATGGAGATTACATGAGTTAGAGACTTCAGATTGGATAAATCCTCTGGGGGATTTTCTTAATTGAGATCTGAGGGGTTTAAATGATCACCAAGGATATTTTGGGAGATCAAAAGACAATGATCAATAGATTTTGGTTCATTGGCTTGAGAGAGCCTTTGAGAGTCTGGATGGATTTGGAGGAAGATTCCAAACTCAAGAGTAGCCCAAGAAAGTAACTGATGGAGCAACCTGGTTGTTGAGGTCCTCCTAGGCTTGTTCTGGTGCTTGGAAAGATCAATCAGTCAAATGGCTTCATGACAAAGTCCAAAAATCAGATTCAGAAGTTGGTTCTCATCAGCTTTGAGTCCAGAGGGATTATCAATCAGTTCACTGGCTTGATTCTTAATTTGGATCAAGTTATCAAATGTGAGACTGTTGTCTGATTCATCCCTGATATCCTTGGAATGGACTAATGCAACTGTAATAAACAAGCCATCCTGGTTGTCATTGATTTGAGGCTTATCAAAATTTTTCTCATGCTTCTGTTGATAATTTTGAGCCTTGAGAATAATTGGTTGTTTCTTGGTTGCCATCCTCTCAATTCTTGGAAGATAGTATTTGTTTGGTTTTCTGATCTGTCCATTGTACTTGTCAACCTTTGATGAGGAACTGGAGGGGATTCTTGACTCAAAAACTGAGCTGGGTCCAGTTTGTGGGTCTTGAGTAGTGGGAAAGGTTTCATGGGAGCATGAGAAGGATTCATGTTGCTCTCAGACTTCACTAGCTGCAAAAAATAAATTATCAGAAATATATTAACTCACAAACATACATCTGTACATACATACACCCAAAATCAATTGTTTGTGAATCAATCAATCAAACCTGATGATGGGATGTGTGTGAATCAATGGAGATGAGATGTGTGTGAAGGGCTGGAGATGGGATAGGTATGGATTTTCTGAGTTGGAGGTGTGGATGGGTGTTTTGCATGCAATGGATGGTAAATGGTTGATAATGGCGGGTTTGATGTTTGAAATCCGCCATCAAAAATGGTGGGTTTGGTAAAAATAAATGGCGGGTTTCTAATGGGGGGTTTGCTAGCTCTGGTACTCCCTAATATAAGAAAAATAAAAAAAAATCAAATGAAATATAAATTTTATAATAAAATACAAATTGGGGAGCTCTTCATCTTCTAAGTATTCTTCCCCAGTCAGAAAATCATCCTATGTTCATAAAATGAAAAGAAATTATTAAAAAGATCAGTTCATGCTTAGAAAAATTATGCATATATATATAAAGGGTAATTTTAAATTCATGGCTCATTGAGCCATGGACATGGTTCAAAGTGGGCCGTGTGGCACGCCAAAGGGTCCAATCCGAGCTGTGTACAACCCCCCACGGCTCAAAGAGTTGTGTGGCCAACCCAGCCTGGTCCAACGGCAGGCCACAGGGTCCAATCCAAGCCGTTCACAACCCCCCACGGCTCAAAGAGTCGTGCTGCTGACCCAGCCTGGTCCAATGGTGTTTTGAATTCCACACAACATCATTCAAGCCATGTGGAGTTGTACATGGCTCAAATGTAGTCGTGTGGCATTCAACACGCCACGGGACTGCGGGGAGCCAAAAAAAAAACCAAAAAAACAAAATGGAATGAAAGGGCACTAACATAACCCATGAATCAAATAAACCTTCCAAAAAATAGGAATCAACCAAAAAATCAAAGAAATCAAAAAATGTTGATTTTTTGGTTATAAAAAACAAAAAAATAAAAAAATAAACAAAAAACAAAAAAAACTGGAACAATCCAATGGACTAGCCCTAAAGTAAAAAGACAAAAAAAACACAAGTAACTGGAATAGCCCTAAACTAAAAACACCAAAAAAAAGACAAGTAACTTGACAAGCCCTAAAGTAAAAACCAAAAAAAAAGACAAGTAACATGACAAGCCCTAAAGTAAAAACACCAAACAAATACAAGTAACTTGAGAAGCCCTAACCTAAGTTCAAATTGACTAGCCCTAAAGTAAAAGGGCCCAAAAATTAAAGAAGTTTTTTGACCAGCCGTAAAGTAAGAGTGCCAAAAAAATACCAGTCTTTTGACCAGGCAAAAAATACAAGAAGTCATTTGACCAGCCCTAAAGTAAAAGTGCAAAAAAATACAAGTCTTTTGACCAGCCCTAAAGTAAAAAAACCAAAAAAAAAATCCAACTTGTCTTAAGCTGATGGAATCAGCCCAACACAAGTTGAAATGAATTACCATTAAACTTTCATTCAAAACACTCAATGTAATGATGTTCACTCAAAACACTCAACATAATGATGTTTGAAATGTGATAACCCTTTACATTAATAGAACTTGTTAGCTGCATTAGAATTAAAATTTATATGAAAACCAATGATGAAATGAAGTAAAAGTCTATAATCTCTATAATATAGGATACATTTGCAGTTGATCTTTGAGATGATCAACCCAACCAGAGGCTTTTTAGAAATAAAGGAACACAGTTTTGCTACAATGAGAGGGATAGGGATCATTTCTCCCTCAAGTACTAATAGAACCCAGTGGTTATTGTTTACAAAGGAAATGAACATTGGATCTGATTGATCAGTAACAACATTTTTAATTGGAGTATAAGTATCACATGACTCCAATGAAATGAAACATATAGGTCTGGAATATGTGTCTGCTATGATATGACCCATATCTAATTTAGCCAGCCATTTTGAGGAGGGAATCTTTTCATTGATGTCTTCAACATCAAGTCTTTTTTTAATCTTTCAAACCTCCTTTGCACCACCAAGAATCTTAATGTAGCAGGTTTTATTTTTCTCTAATGTTTCAATTATTTCACTCCTAACTTTAAACCAACCATGTTCTTCATAACAAAGAGATTTAGAAATGACTCTAAATCCCCAATTCCTTGTAAGAATAAAGAGAGCTTAAGATCTGATGAAGTAAAAGTTAAATGAGAAAAGAATGAAAGGAGCTTATAACGTCAAGCGTAACGGACCTGAGGACAGGAGGAAAAGGACACTCCAGTTGATGTAATTAGCTGAACAGATGGTGAATTCCACTTGAGAGCACCATGGTTTACATAGACTAAATACATGATTGGCTAACAAGTGGTTGAGTACAAAATGAATAAGGCAAAATAAACATAAGCAGTTTAAGTGACATGGTAAGTGAAATGTTATGCTTGGACAGTCTGAAAATCACTACTAAAAACACAGCCTAGTTATATTTTGACCATTATTTTAATACTTCAATAACAACAATAATATAAACCAAATCAATCAAATCAATTATACTTCAAACTCCAGTGAAAGTCACATGTATATAAACTCAAATTCTAACATTCCTATCTCAAATTGGATCCCAAACATCACCCAAGAACTTATGGAATTTCTTGGGTATTTGATTGAGGTATTTCACATTTGGTTACTATCATGAAAAATAACTTAGTATTCATTTATTTAATCAGATCAATTAAATGAATACTCACCAAAGATGAGCTTCTGGTTGAGCTTTGCTGCACATTCTCTTCCTCTAAAGAGGATTCTGATTCCAAATTAAGTGATCCAAATTAACTTTCAGTCTCTTCCTCTGAACTATGAAATTCAGATACAGATTCTGCCAAATTTGAATAAAAATTCATCATTAGTTAGTAACTACGTTAATTAAACCCAAAAAAATGAACATGTCCCAAAAGAAAAGACTTACAATCTTTTTTCTTTCCTTTTTTGGAGCCCTTCTAGTCCTTTCTCCCCCTTGAGTTGTTTTTCAACATGCTTGAACCAAGATGGTTCTTGCCACATATCTGTCAATTTTGGCCTGCCCCTACTTGATTGTAAGACTTTAGGTTCAAGTCTTTGCTTCAATCAATATTTTGTAATCTTCTGAATGATGTAGTTCAATAGGCCTCTTTGCTCATGATCTGGAGATTCCAAGCTCATTTCATTCAATTTTTCACATAACTGAGGAATTATTAGCATTTTGTCAACATTGAAATTGAAAAATTCAAAAGGATCAACCATTAGTGAATTAGGAATCATTAATCAAAAAGCATTAATCCCATAGTGATTTGAACAATCCAAATTAAAAAATCCAACTTAAGGCAACTTACAGAACTAGAACTGCAAGGGTCATAGTCCAACCTCCACTGAGGATGAACATCTTTGGGCACCACGGATCCTCTGAATGCTAGATGGTCACCTATTTGGTGGGAACAGGGAAAACCCATAGTCTTGGGATATGACTTGGTGCACCCTTTTCCATCATGATCACTTTTGAACTTCTTAAATTGTTCCCTAATTAGCTGAATTGCCTCTAAAGACAATTTTTAACCCAAAGGTAACAGTTCAGGTGGAAGAACTGTCCTTAACTTAATTTGAGATTTATAAAGTGATGCATGAACCAATTTAATTTGATTCAAAACTGTTCCTTCAAGGCTTTTCCAAAAATCCAACAGGTTTCCCAAAGAGTTTGCAGGGAATTTTTTGACAGTTGCATGGGCCCCTTCAACCCAAGATGTTGTTTTGTTTCCAAAATATGGGTTTATACAATTCCACGCTGTTGAAAAAATCTCTTTGATAGGGAAAATTTTATTTTACATATACTCAAGTACATCTTCATAGTCTTTCAAGAAACACTATACAAGTCAAAAGGTCAGAACCCAAAACTAGGAAGAATAAGAAGCAGTGATTTGGACCTACTATGAGTTCTGCATCATTGACCTCCGCCTCCTCCTTGGTCTTTGAGGCCCCATACTTTGCCCACAGAGTCATAAAGCTTTTCCATCCTTCAACGTCATTAACAAAGCACGCTTTAAAGTTTGCTTGTATGTTCTTAGAAAAGTGCCAAGTGCAAGATTGTCTTGATGACTCAGGGAAACTAGATTCAATAGCATGAATCAGAGCTTTTTCATGTTCCATCACAAAGACTTTTGGAAGTCTCTCAGGATCATAAGCCAACTCCTTTAATGCATTTAAATACCAACTGTAGAACTCAAACTTTTCTTTTTTTATAAAAAAAAATTAGCTTTTGTGAAATTTTTCCAATTGGCTGTCATTCCTACAACATGCAATAGTGGAGTTTTTTACTTATTTGTCTTATAAGTACAATCCAACATAGCAATATTATGGAATGGTTTTGAAAGCTTTACTGCCTCAGGATGTGCTAAGTATAGGGCCTCCAAGTGACCCTCTCCACTGAACTTTGACCGGTGAATCCAACTTTTTTCTTCAAGCTGTTCATAGAGTACCTCCATAAAACTTTTCCCCTGTAGTTCTGAAAATGTTAACTTCCGCTTAGTGTTATAAATTGTTCTTTCATCAACATAATTTCTGCCATCAATCTTGCTCAATTTTCTCTTAAGTTGTAATGTATTGAGCCCATCATTCATGCCTTGTATTAGATTGTCTAAGGACACCCCCAAGATTCTCCTAAGTTGAGGATGCACAGAGGGATGTTCAGATGGTTGATGGTTATTTTGGGTATATTTTTAGGAGATTTGCCACAAGGGGTCTGCCTTTGTGCAAATTTCATGGATTAAAAACTTGCACCCAACCTTCCTTGTGTGAGTTTTTCTAGACTTTTTGGTAAGAAGTTGTCCTGAATAGGAGCCATGGCAATCACAGGCCAAATCCACATATTTATCTTTCCTTGAGTTAAAACCCATCAGAGCGTAACCAGGATTCATAGCCCATGTTTGACAATAGTTTTGGGCCTCTTCCATAGTAGGAAAAGTTCTCACAGGAGGTGGGTCAAGTGGATCTGGCACCAATTAAATGGTTAGGTTTTGTAGTTTCATAGTTACAGGCACCTCATAAGTTAGTTTGAATCAAATTTAATCTGGAAAAGACCTCTGTAAAATAAAATATTACTCACAACCAGAGGTTGCATCCCACTGTGAAACATTTTTTTCCTCAATTCTCAACCTTGATGAGGATGCAATTGGGGCTTGCAATGTTTCATTAGGCAAATCCTTTTTTTCTTTTTCCAAACCTTTGTTGATGGCACTATCAATGTAGACCTTCCACGCATGCACGTCAGAAGAAGGAGGGCTTGCCACTTTTCCCATGCAAAAAATGTAATGGTATACTTCAGTATTCAATCCAACTTTCAATTGAAAAAACAAAGTTTGCTCACTTTTGAGGTGAGAAAGAATTGTTTGCAATTTTTTATATGATTTCAATTTTCCTTTAATTTCACTTTGGTCTTGCTTTGAAGTCACTTTGGAATCACTAGGTGTGGAACAAAAGCGCCAAAAAGTATGTGTTGATCCCAAATTTGGGTGAAAGAACCCAAGTGTGGTCCAGGGGGTGCCCAAAATTCTGGCAAAACTTCCAGGGAGTTGCGCAACCCCAAAAACGGTGGTTTTGAGCTGTGTACGGGGGTACACGGCTCAAAATTGCTATGTTTTGGGGGTAAACAGCTCCTATACCACCCCCTGGGGGTAGCGCGATTTTGGAACAGCCCTTTGTAGTTGTCTATAGGCCCCCATTGCTCAATAGAGCCGTATAGGGCCCTACACTACTCCCACACAACTGGAGTTGTGCATTTAAAATCACCCATATATATATATTATGCATATATATAAATTATGCATATATATATAATTATGCATATATAGAGAAATTATGCATATATATATAAATTATGCATCTTTATATATAAATTATGCATATATATATATAAATGGTAATGTTAAATTCATGGCTCCAGTTGTGTGGGAGTTGTGTAGGGCCCCACACGACCTGTGGGAGATGTGTAGGGCCCTTCAAGGCATGGGGGCCAATAAACCACTCCAAACAGTTGTTCTAAACACGCGCAACCCCTGGGGGGGCATATAACCTCCAAAATGGGAATTTTTGATTTTTGTATCCCTGTACACAACCACGTTATTTATTATTTATTATTTATTATTTATTATTTATTATTTATTATTTATTATTTATTATTTATTATTTATTATTTATTATTTATTATTTATTATTTATTATTTATTATTTATTATTTATTATTTATTATTTATTATTTATTATTTATTATTTATTATTTATTATTTATTATTTATTATTTATTATTTATTATTTATTATTTATTATTTATTATTTATTATTTATTATTTATTATTTATTATTTATTATTTATTATTTATTATTTATTATTTATTATTTATTATTTATTATTTATTATTTATTATTTATTATTTATTATTTATTATTTATTATTTATTATTTATTATTTATTATTTATTATTTATTATTTATTATTTATTATTTATTATTTATTATTTATTATTTATTATTTATTATTTATTATTTATTATTTATTATTTATTATTTATTATTTATTATTTATTATTTATTATTTATTATTTATTATTTATTATTTATTATTTATTATTTATTATTTATTATTTATTATTTATTATTTATTATTTATTATTTATTATTTATTATTTATTATTTATTATTTATTATTTATTATTTATTATTTATTATTTATTATTTATTATTTATTATTTATTATTTATTATTTATTATTTATTATTTAATATTTAATATTTAATATTTATTATTTATTATTTATTATTTATTATTTATTATTTATTATTTATTATTTATTATTTATTATTTATTATTTATTATTTATTATTTATTATTTATTATTTATTATTTATTATTTATTATTTATTATTTATTATTTATTATTTATTATTTATTATTTATTATTTATTATTTATTATTTATTATTTATTATTTATTATTTATTATTTATTATTTATTATTTATTATTTATTATTTATTATTTATTATTTATTATTTATTATTTATTATTTATTATTTATTATTTATTATTTATTATTTATTATTTATTATTTATTATTTATTATTTATTATTTATTATTTATTATTTATTATTTATTATTTATTATTTATTATTTATTATTTATTATTTATTATTTATTATTTATTATTTATTATTTATTATTTATTATTTATTATTTATTATTTATTATTTATTATTTATTATTTATTATTTATTATTTATTATTTATTATTTATTATTCATTATTTATTATTCATTATTTATTATTTATTATTTATTATTTATTATTTATTATTTATTTTTTTTTATTTTTTATTTTTTATTTTTTTATTTTTTATTTTTTATTTTTTATTTTTTATTTTTTATTTTTTATTTTTTATTTTTTATTTTTCATTATTTATTATTTATTATTTATTATTTATTATTTATTATTTATTATTTATTATTTATTATTTATAATTTATTATTTATTATTTGGTGGAGGCTACAAAACTTGATTTTAGTTGTTCAGCGTGCCGTACAACTCAAATGGGACCTGTAGCATGCCCCACGGCCCATTTGAGTCCTGTAGGGTGCCACAAGGCCCATTGAGCCGTGTACACGACTCAAAGAGCCGTTTAAAGAGTCCTGTACACGGCTCAATGAGCCGTGAATTTAACATTACCCATAAATTATGCATGTATATATAAATTATGAATATATATATAAATTATGAATATATATATGAATTAAGCTGTTCCTCTGATTCATCCTTCTTATTTCACTTCCCCTTTTACTTTTTGGCCTTCAACATTTCTCAAAAACCGAATAAATAAATTAAAACTATAATTTATAAATATTGATTTTTTATTTTTTATTTATGATTTTTTAAAAAAATGATGACTGGCTTTTGAAATTCTTCCTTTGCGTTCCTCTTTGAAAAAAATGGGTCTTTTTTAATTGAGGACTGAGAGATCTTCTTGAGCTTATTGGATGCTCCTTTGGGTCATCCTCTTAATTTAGATCTTAGAGTAGAATTGAGCCCTTGAATCTGAAAAAGTTGATACTTCCCATTGTAAATATTCATCATTTCACCCAGATAATAGTTTTTTCTCCAGGTGGAAACTTATTTAATCCTTCAAATAATTCAGTCACATATTTATCTTGTTGAAATTTCATTATATTTTCTTTCTTTTTTTTTATTAAAAAAAGTAGTTTCTCTCAAGCAACTACATTGCCACCATGGTGAGTAATAACAATTGGGACAAATTGCTGCAGATTTCAAAATAAATGTGAGGAAGCAAGGAGTTATCCAAATTGGGATAACTACTGTAGTTGCGCAAGAACAAATTCCCAATGCAATAAAATATTGATCCTCCTCTGCTCCCTTGCTCCTCCCTATTCCCTCAGTGACCAAATCCTCACCCTCATCAACATCATAAACAAGAATAAATCTGCCCAGAGTACCACCAAGCTACCTTTCAAGACCAATAAAAAAATTAAGGATCAAGACCCCCTTGATCAATGATCCAAAACTCTGATCATTGAATCCACCAAACAAAAACAAACCATTGTAGAAACTCCTGTCGGATTATATAAATAAAGTAGAAAATAGCTTGCTGGCATTCCTTGAAGGGGAATTTAGTATTACTTCTACTCCTTTAAAGGATAAGTAAATACTAAGAGTGGTTTTGAAATTCCTGCCCTTCTAGTACTATAGTAAGTCTGCACAATAATTTATTTAGATTAATGGCTGGTTTGTTTGAGACTTAAAATAGGTCTCAGATCAGACCTAGATTAATTATTAACTGTTATTGGTAGGATTTTTTTGAAGAATGGACCAGATGTATTGGGTTATTTGTTATTTATTGATCAGATATATTTTATCTTAACTATGACACAAATGTTAAAGGGTTCAAGGGTTTATCAAAGGGGTGGTTCAGGAGAGGAACCAAGGATGGGTTTAACCACAGGGGGCTGGGTAGAGGAAAGGTTGGTAGTTGATTTTGGTTGTGCTCTCTTTCTTTGGAAGGGTTATTTTTTGATTTATGGGTGGTTCTTTTAATTTGGTGCTGAATATCTAGTTCATGGAAGAACCCTTATTCAAGCACCTATTGGTTGATTATAGCTTGGTCTCTGATTTCTTGTTTCCTTATAATTGGTTCACTAATAATATTTTATATGGGCAGGTACCACAGATGGGTACTGATGTGTGAGGAGAGCTTGGTGATGGTAATGGGATGATGGGATGGGCCAGATGGCATAATACAACTGGGATAGGGCAGAAAGGCCCTCCTCAAATAGACAAATACTGCCTCAGGGGGTGCTCAAAGCTTCCCCTGAGGGTTCTACCTGTTCTGGTGAGGAACAGTGAGATACAGTTACATGAGGCATTTCTTCTGGTTGGAAAAAGCTTGTAAAGGGGTTTCTGTCACAACTTCCCCTGGCATGCAAGGGGCTGAAGGCACGGGCACTACTGCTCACAGAACTCAGGATAGAGATAAAGAGATAGATTTCATGTGATGATGAGATTTAGAGTAAGGAAAATTATAAGAAGAAGAATCCAGGAGTAAGCTCTGAAGGATTTAGTTAAGGGAATCCTGTAAGAGTAACACCAGAGGGATAGGTGAGATGAGCAAGGTAGGCTGGTTGGCTTTTTTGTGCTAAGATGACACTCATTGGATGAGGGAATAACCAATAAGAAGTAGTATACTAATTCCTTGGGGGAATTAGTCCAGGAGGAGAAGAGAGGCCAGTATATGTGAGAGCTGAGAGGAGGCCTTGAGGAGGGATGAATGGTGCTGGGCTGGGATGCCACATGGCATTACATGTGACCAATTGGGCTGGAGACTGTGGCTTGAAAGATTGGGTAATGGGCCTGTCCAGGAAGGGAATGTACTAAACTGGAGTATGGGTTGTCCAGCCAGGAGTATGTAATATGGGTTTACTGTATATACTTCTCATACCAGATAGAGTTGAGAGAGAGATGAGAATGCACCAAGCCATAGAGAGATGGAGGGTATGCCTGGGAGATTACCTAAGGACTGCAGGGTATGCACAAGGATGCTTCAGGAGGTACATCATGTTGAACCAGGGGTGGAAGGTAGATTGTACTGGACTGTGAATAGCTGAGGGTCAGGTATGGATGAGGGGACTGAGTCAAGTGGTGGTTATGACAGTTTCATGCATGCAAAGCCTTGCATAAATTGCTGTGTAGTAAAGATAAGATATATTTCTGTGCTTTACTGGTAGTTTGTTCAGTGCTACTTGATTCTACCTACATGTATTGCTGTGGAAAACTGGTGATTTGTTTGGTCCTGGTTAAGTCTGGTCCGACTCCCCCTGCATATATTGCTCCTGTACAATTCTGCACAGCCTCCTGTATTTATTGTTCTTGTATTTTCTTCTTCACAGCCTCCTGTATTTATTTTTCTTTTATTTGCTTCTACACAGCCTCTTGTATGTGTATTTGCTGCCTCTTTGTTTGGTTCTGCTTGAGACTGGTTTGACTTCCTTCTGCCTATATTGCTCCTGTATACTTCTGCACAGCCTCTTGTATGTGCATTTGCATGCTATTTTGGTTCAGGTGAACAGATCTGACATGCTGCACTTCCTCCTATATCTGTATTGCTGTATTCTGGCTGAGGTTACTGGATCTGACTGATTGCACTGCCCCTTGCAACTGTATTTCTGTATTTTGGGTGAAGTGACTGGATCTTGACTGGTTTCACTGCCTTCTAGATCTGTATTTCTGTATGCTGACGAGGTGACAGGATCTGGACTGATTGCACTGCCTCCAGGATCTGTATTGCTGTATTCTGGGTGAGGTGACAGGATATGACTTTTTTCACTGCCTCCTGCACCTGTCTTGATGTATTCTGGCTGAGGTGACAGGATCTGATTTGTTGCACTGCCTCCTGTATCTTTATTTCTATATTCTTGATGAGGTGACAGGGTTGGTTTATGGTCCTGGTGTTGAGGGTAAGCTTCCACTGGTATGTAATTGAGGGTTTTCAAGGTATGCCTTATGTCTTTGGCAGAGATGTGACACCTGGTTGGCCATGAGTTTTCCACAGTTGAAGTTTTCTTGGGATGTATCTTCTAATCCATGAGAGGTAGGATGGTACTTTGGCTGGGTGAATATAGGTTATTATGGATTTAACATTCATTTATGAGGTTTATTTGAGGATTTGAGCTGTTGTGATAGTACAAAAGTGAGTCTGATGGATATAGGACAGGTTTGGTCTACCACACTGTCCAAACAATCAACCTCCTCCCTTCTTGAGCAAGCCACCAACCAAAAAACCAAGGCATCCAACTCCTTCCAGCCATTGGACAGAGACCCTAAGAAAACAATAAAGAAATCCCAAGTCAACAAAGCTCAACTCAAGCACCAGACCCTCTAATCCCCAAAAAGACCAATCCAGCTATCTAAACCAGAGATACCATTCCAAAACAGGGAGAAAAATCAGATAAAAAGAACCTCAAGGCTCCCCTAGACCTTCTGGTAAGAATCATACTTTTTGCCTTGAAATGAAGACACTCTCAGTACTGATCCTCTTGTTCCTATTACTTTATGCTTGATCTGTTTCTCTGCATGTAAGTAGATCAAATTAAGAAATTTCTGGTTTTGGAATAAGATTAATACAACACACAGGTTCAGGAACATCAATCCCTGTATTTTAACACAGTTAACAGTCAAAATGTGCTCCACCAAAAAAAGGATAATCAACAGCTCAAACACTTCTGTAAGAAAGAATCCACAATAAATCAACCAAGCCTACTCTTAAGAACCAGAAACAACTATGTTGAAGACAATGACCCAGGCCATCATCAAGACCCCCATTGGAGGAATCCCTAGCCTAAACATGGAAAAATTCTCTCTCTGGAAAGACAGGATGCACAAATTTCTTGAGCTACAAGGACTAAAAGATGTACTTAACTCACAAGGACAGAAAATCACTGTTGTCAATAATATAAGCATTAGAACCATTCTGATCTCAAAATTGGACCCGGCCATTCACACAAATTTCATCAACCAAGAGAACAAGGAAGATGCGTAAGCAGTGTTGAAATAGATCCTTAAATTATTTGCCTCATCCAAATAATTGAACCAAGACTGAGTGTACAAGGAGTTCCTTTGAATCAAATTAAAAGAAAAAAAAGTTCAAAATTTCATCACCCAATTCAAGAGGTCCATAAAATAGCTCCATGAGGTGGGAATCTCTATCTCCAAAGATATTCTGGAATATACCATCCTCAAAAAACTACCACCCAGCCTAGACAAAATTAGCCAACAGATTACTCACTCTGATAGGATCACCAACACTGATCTTTTCCTTGACCATTTGAGAAGATTCATGAATTAAAAAACATCAATGAGTCTGGTTAAAATTGAAACTACCTCAATAAATTCCACCAGCTCAAGAATAAGCAGATGCAAAAATGGCAAGTACAACCCTTTTACTCAGAAATCAATCTCTGGATGATTGAATATTCATCCCAAGCTTAGACCAAACAGGCCAGAGACAGGAGAAACACACATCACTGTCAGCTGCCTTCATCACTCTCATTTGGCCCTAGAAAACTTCCTGATTCTTGTTTCTGGTTCTACTTCCCACATGATGTCAGACCCCAGCCTCTTTGAAAATATCTGCACAGAAGAACTGTGATCATTAAATACCAGGTGTGGAAATCACTTAATGGACATTAAAGGATCTGGAACAGTGTGCTTGAAGAATGAAGAAGGGTCTAATTTGTGGCTAAAGTATATCCTTTATGTCCCTGAGCTATCCACCAAACTCTGGTCTGTCTGTTTTCTACTCTTAGTTTCAGCTGGCTAATATTCAGAACCAACTTAATAAAGCCTCCAACAAAATATATATAATAAATAACAAATAATAAAAATAAATATATATAACAAAAATAAAAAGTATGGTAATAAAAAATTAAAAAAATGAGATAAAAAACACTGAAGTAAAGAAAAAAAGAGGAATATTGTTGCAGAAATGGGTTACCGGCGAAAGTTTGGGTAGGGTCACCCACTGGCGCCACCCCTCATTCCCTGCTCCTTCAGGTATAAGTATTAGGCTGCGTTTGGAAACCATACCCATGTATCTGTATGTGTTTTTGGGGGTGGACGCGGCCTAAACAAAATTTAACCAAAACAAAATACACCCTGGGGGTCACAAAATAAACCCCTGTTTTCAAGTGTAGTGGTGGGGGGACAGTGAAGGGTGCGCAAGGGG
Source organism: Puccinia polysora (assembly GCA_025617555.3). Classification (NCBI taxonomy): domain Eukaryota; kingdom Fungi; phylum Basidiomycota; class Pucciniomycetes; order Pucciniales; family Pucciniaceae; genus Puccinia; species Puccinia polysora. The sequence goes on from CM062628.1 coordinate 27,160,979, forward strand.
GGAAGATACAGGGTTGAACCTGTATGTCTGGCTCCACTGGAAATGGGGCCCGCAAGGTACAGTGTACATGGCAATGTACACATACACATACACCTTGCCAAACCACCCTGTATGTCACATCTGCAACATACAGGGTGTATATCTTTTTTGGCGCGGGGGGCAAACAGAGCCTTACATACCTGTGCACCCCACCCATCACATCTGCAGGTATGGGCTTCTGACCAAAAATTTGGTCAGAAACCCATAATTATGTTTAGTTTTGGAGTTATGGACAAAAACATGTGTTTTCCATAACCCCATGCGCAGCTGCAGACCCTCCGCAACTGCATGATTGAGCTATGGAATGCGCCGGCTTTGCAAGCAGTCAAGCAACTACCTTGCTTGAGCCTGAGGTAGCTGCTAGATTGCAACTACCACGCAAGGAAGTTACTACCAAGTAACCGGCGGGTAGTAAAGTGAATACTGCAAAAGGTAGTTGCTACCAACCAGCCTGCAGTTAGTCAAGCAACTTACGCGCGTGGTGGTTGCTACCAGTTTCAAGCACCGCAAGTAGTTGACCAACTACCTTGCAAAAGCTCCTGGCAACCAACTGGGCCGTTGCCCCAAGTTCCCCATCAGCTCCCTGAGATGCTGCCGTCTCCCAAAGCAGAAATGGGGTTGTGGGGTACCTCACATACACCCCACAGCCCTTTTTCACACAAAATGGGGCCCAAATAGCGCACCATGTGGTGGGGAATAGTATGAAAGTACCTAAACAAACTAAAATTCCGGAAAAATGGTCCCTGAACCCTTTTTTTGAACCATACCAAAGGTTCTCAGGGCCCCTGTAAAGGGACCTGTATGGAGAATTTGGACCCCAAAATAGTACATATTAATTACAGTAGCACCCTGAGAGTGTAAAATGAGGATAAAAAGTGGCCTAGCTTTTTGTTAACTTGCTCACAAGATACAAGGTACCTATAAAACCTCCCCTTTACCTTATGCAAAGAAGACTGTAAATAACTAGTCACAACCAGGGCCTTAATGCCTGATTAAGTGACTTTAATCACACCAATATGGACAGGAGAGCCTCAGAAAAATAGTAATACTTCAGGATAAGGTTCTCAGAGCATTTTTTCAAGCCCATGGCCTCAGGAAGCCATGGCTTATATTTAAAATATTAATTGAATATTACCTCTTTGGCCAATACAGTGAGGTCATTAAGGGTACAGAAATGTGTATCAATCCCCAAGTATGATGAAATAGGGCTTTCCATACTGCTTTAGTGGATAAAGCAGGTCCACAAAAACACAATGGTAGTCCCTTGGCCTCAGTGCTAGCCTAGTTCACCCTCCTTTGGCTGGTAAAAAGACTGTACCATGAGGGGACCCAAACAATATAAAAAAGATCCCCTCCCCCCAGCCTTTTCTAGCTCATTCATTCTGGTCATATAGTCATTATTGCTTTATATATTTTTTTACTCAAGCCATCAAACCCTTATGAGAAATAAGTGTGTGATCCTGGACCACTTTCCAATAAAATTATAAACTAAAACTCTTGAATCCTTATTATTTGGCCAAATCATCATCCAACCATTCAGCCTGCCCCAGAACCAACTTCCAGAACCCTGAATCCCTGCATATTAGCCCATAAATCAAGAATAAGTCCGGATCTAGACCTAGTGATTGATCCTTCTGACTTATACCCCGTTTTTAGGTTTTTGCACAACCCAACCCCCAAGGAAATTATACACACCCTTCTTGAAAGGAATCCTTGTAAACCCCACAGGCACCACAATTTTTCCTATATTTTCCCAAACAGAAATATACCTGTGTTCTGGAGGGCTCAACAACCCTAATAAGGTCTTGGGCCCTCATTTAAGTTTATTTTTATAAATATATAAATCAATTTAACCCTTTTAGCCAAACCATATACCTGACATTTCATCCTATTTTTACTCCAAACATTTTATCAACTCTAGTAGCTAGAAAGAGTGAGGTCCTTGGCATCTAGTAGGCTGAAAATTATACCAATATAAATTCAAATCGGAAATAAAAAAATTCTCTGTGTCAAAGAAGCAAAAGTGGTTCTCAAAGGCCACAACCAAAACAACTTGCCTGCTATAACACTGAGGAAACCTGAAGAAAAATGGCTTCTCTCCAGTTGGATAACTTTTGCAAAAGTCCCTAGGACAGTCCAGCTATCACAGGATCACAAACAAGTTAAACATACCTATAAAAAATATACCCTATGAAAGTCCTGTGCAGTTGGAAAGATAACTACAGTGTCCTTGAAAAAAAGAAATAAAACAGCATTCAGACACTTTGAAGAAATCTATTTTGAAATTTTTTGACCCATCACACCTTCCTGAGTTGAAAATCACAGATAATCTTCAACTGTGGTTGACAGTCGACTCTAGATACAGTAAATCTAGATACTGCTTGGGTATCCCTCTCAAATCCAAAGACAAAAACTTTGATAAACTTTCCCACATCCTAGATCTCAAAGCTAAAAGATTTGGCTACTATCCCAGGCTTTTGTATTCCAAAATAGGTGGTGAATTCAAAAACAAAAATTTTAAGGAATACTGTAAGAATTATATCAAAAAAAGATAATAAAATCCCTACACTCCTCAACAAAACAGACTGGAAAAAAGACACAAAGAAAAAATACTAAAGTCACTCAGCACCATCTTCCACAAATCATGCCTAATTAAGAATCTGTGGAACTTTGTTCTCAAGGCCAGTAACCTCACAATGAACCAAATACACTGTTCAAAGTCAAAAAAAAATCTCCCTAATCTCTTTTCAAAAAAACAATCTTCCCTTAGATTACTTCAATCCATTGGAAAAAAATGTCTCCTTCCTAAAACTACAAAGAAAACATTCTCCAAGATAGAACCCAAAGGCAAAATGGGTATCCCAATG